>JAUZTA010000007.1:12872891-12883394 GCA_034780835.1 Ctenochaetus striatus
TCATTTATCATTTAGCCAAGAAATTGTGATTAGACAAAATATGGGTTAAAAGAATAAACCCCCACATTATTATTTTTGATCCAAGTGAAAGCATTCATGCCAAAGAAGTCCTGTCTGTTAATAATCAGGGTTTTGTCTTTACCTGCGTGCACCCCTCCCTGTGTCATACCCCCACTTACTGCCCTCATTCCTTATCCTCACATCGTTATTCTGTCTTCACCTTTCCCTGTCTGACTCCTCTCCCCTCTTCCACCTTCATCCTGAATCCCGTCTAATCCGTCCCCCCCCCCCCCGGCCCCTCACTTACTTTGTCACTCCATCATCACCAACCTCTCCTTCCTTCTCTTGCAGGCCCAATGTGTGCGCTCTGCAGCAGGTCATGGGCACTAAAAAGAAGTACTTCAGCACGTGTAGGAACTGGTACAAAGGCACCATCTGCGGCAAGAAGGCGTAAGTCTTCAGCAAAACACACAATGTTTTTATTTATTCACTTATATTTAATTGCACAGACCCCAAAACTGACTTGGCCAAAGTGCAAACCACTGCAGCCAAAGTGCAAACCACTGCAGCTTCCATTTATCCTGATTTCGGTAACGTAAAGTACTTGAAGCACCTGGTTCTGAGGATGGATTCAACCCCTGCTGACCTCGTACTGTGTAAACTCTTTATTATGGTTCAAACGGTACAGGTCAGCCCTGTTTGACCCCAGTTCTTTGGATCCCGAGGCTCTATCTGTCTGGAGTCACATGAACATGAAGTTGTCTCACTGTCCTTTCTGAACCTTTACATAAAAGATGCAGACACTCTAAAGATGTTTTTTAAAGATAGAAACTAAAAAGACCAAAGCTGCAGCTCATCATTCTGGTTTTTAGTTTCCTCGGTTTCATCATCTGTTGAAGGAACCTGGAATTCTTACATATACAGAATATCTATATTTATCTTTCTCTCTTTGTCTTCATCGGTCTTTCCTCCCCTCTCATGTCTGGGCATGTTGTGTAGCCTGCAGGCCTGGACTTCACTCTACTGTGGGCCTGCTGATGTTGTAAACTCTTTTAACACTGACTGACGACACACCTCCCCTCTGACGCCTTCGAGGTATACACGTCAGTGTGTTCATTGCTTAGTGTTTGTGCAGTTGAGTGGAAAGAAGAATATACTGCAGCTGCAGCTTCACCAGATTTAATTTCTTAGAATGAATGATTGGATGTTGATTTGATTCACTGAGGGAACTTTAGCAGTTAAAGTGGAGAGTTTTGTATCACATGGTGAGACTAAAAGCTGTGTTTAGGATTAAGTGATAAAATATAGAAAAATCTTTTATTGCTGGTTGAGAAAAGCCAAATTTGAAGATGTCATTAAGATAAAAGAGCAAAATGCCTCAATGGTATAAATTTTTTTGACTTATGCAGGACATACTGTAATCTTAGAGGTTATGTTGTGCCATGATGTGCAGAATGAGTAAATATGTAAGTAAAAATATGAAGAAAAAAGCCCCTGATCCCCTGATGGAGTGTAGGGCTCAGCTGGAGGTGCTTGCTGCATAAAAGCTGAACACTCTGTTTCATATGCATTTAGAAAAGCACACACACACACACACACACACACACACCATCTCTCAATCATGCAATCAGCTGTAACACCTGCTTCTGTGTTGGAGCAAGCGAGATGAGAGAGGCACCAGATAAAAGAGCAAATGAGTTCAGATGTGAATAATTTTTGCCCAAGGATGGATCATCTTGAGATAACATTGCAAGGACACACCCAGCAATTACAAAAAAAAAGACAAGATAATATGACATGAGGGTATAGCAGGAAGAACGAGAGGGTTTCTGAAATGGTAAACAAATTTAATTGTTCTTCATGCTGCCTTCTAAAGTACAATTAAGACAAATCATCTTTTGCAATTTCAATCAAAATTTCACTTGATAAAATAAGTCATGTTCAAAGGCGTTTTTTAAGTTAACATAGAGCTGACTAAGCTTAGGTAGACATACTTGAAATGCATAAATGCATAAAATAATTGAGACTTTAAAGATAAAACGTCTGTTTCAGAAACATCCAACAAAAGCAAAGTTTAACTGTCAAGAAAACACAAATCCAGCTTTTAGTAAACAGCAAATACAAGGGAATTCACTGCACTTTTTGTAATCGAAGCATTAAAACTTTAAGGCAAGTAAACATTAGTGTGTAAAAAAAATCAAAGTAATTACAGCAGAATCAGACAAAAGAAATTAGCAAAGCCAGATAAAACCTTGCCTTTGTCTCTCCCTCTGTCTGTGGTCACAGTAAGGACATTGTTCAGCGGCAGTGAAGGAAATCCACCCAGCTGTGGTTATGTCTGAGTTGGATTTGGTGCTGATGACAGATTAGGTGAGGGTTTTTGAGTCTACAGTATGGTAATTTCATGGCATGCTGGTGTACAAAAAAGGGTGTGTTTAAATGAGCACTGAGGGCGAAGCAGTTGAAGTAATACCTGGACTGTATCCCTTAGAAACCGCTATTACAAACAGCAAACTACGTTGCTGTGAAATCAGTACTGTTGTGTTCCTGTTATTATCTACACTGAGCGGGGATTTTTCAAGGTCTTCATTTCCATGAAGTTCTCTTGAGACGATGTTGCTGGAGGTTCAGGTGGAAACAATTTCCTTTCAGGTGATGGACAGTACATGCCTGGGGCAGAAGTCAAATGCTTAAGATCAGGTTTATTTGTATCTAAATCATAACAAAACTGAGTGACGTGGTAAAGTATTTGCACCTACGTTTTTACAGTAGGTCCATATCTGTGTATTAAAAAAACAGGAAATGCTGGCACAGTGTTCAGGAAGCCACTGGCACTGAATTAAAATAAATCCACTTGATGAGGACATGAGAGACTGTTGATTGTTGATTACATAACAGGAAAAAACTGTAATGTTTTTATCGAATGCTGGGCAACTCCACCCAGTGTGTCTGTACGGGGTACAGTGTGTTTGTGCGTGTGTGCACTCATGCCCTGTGTTTGCACATCTGTTCATCTGGAAGCCACATTGGACAAGTTAATGTAGTGACTCTGCCAGAGGACCGGCTGCAGTGTGTTGGCTGTCTCTGGTCGATCTTGCATCCATTATCCTGACAGAGCGCAGCCAGGGAGCAATGACTTCATACCTTCCTGACAGCCAGCTGTGCAAGGATATTTATGCATTTTACATTATGATGATTAGTGTCGGAGCAGAGAGGGATTGTCTTATAGGCGACATGGTTATGTACACAAAATCAGCAAATTCACAAGTGTTAGTGTGAATTCTTAATTTAATTTTATCTTCACAACAACACAAATATTGATTAAAGCATAGCGAGGGATTGTCAAAATAAGAGTCATTTAAGGAAGTTAAAGGGAGAAAGTGAGTGATGTTGCTTCCTGTTTGAAGTATGCTATGAAGGGAGTGATTTGTTCTTGCAAAATATATCACTACTGTTCATTTTTTTTGGAAAGGAGAGCAAAGAGTTATTTGTTTTGGACGTGAGCTCTGCAGAGAAAAGGCTGAGTTCATATAGAAACATAAAGTATCTCCATGGGAAAACAGAAAGCAGGAAACTCTAACACTTGGCCCCAAATGCAAGGAATGTGTAATAAGCTCCGAGCAAACCTCTCTAAGCAAACCACTCCGGCAAACACATCGATGGAACCCACCAAGTGTTTTTTGGTTAAACACTAATTAAACTTATTCCAGCGTTCAGTGACTCTGTGACTGTTTCTGTGCTGGGTTGATGTTGTGTGTTTAGAGTTGACTTTCTGCTTGTTTGTTTACATCCTGGAACTCTTGTGTTAGCTTGGGATGAGTCCCAATCAAATTCCTGCCTTGTTTATCACCTGTGGTTCATTTTCAGTAAAACTATTTTCCTCCAATAAAGCTAAATTTTGCAGACTTGTGACTTGCACTATCAGTCTTTTTACACCTCGTTCTGCCATATTACAATAATAAAAGAGTCACTTCTGTCCCCTGTAAGCCATACTGTTTGACTGATTTGGAACATGCAGCTGCACATGCATTGCTCCTTAGGTGTGCTTCATGTTAGCAGGCCCTCTCAGCTTCCTGCCAGGATGTTTCTACTTCTTTCAGCTCTGTTTTCACAAATGTTCCTAAGCTGTTCCTTCCAAACCAGATCTAAATCTATACCATGAGCACAAGATGTCGACTGTATATCAAGATTTAGTTTTTCTTGGACACTTCCTTTGGGAGATAGATTAACAGCAGGGCAAAAAAATAGAGAGGCATGCAACAGACTCCAGTGTCTGTTTTTCGTGTAACATACCTATATCTATACCGATATCTGTATGAATATATACTGTAAAGCTCTGATTTCCTCAGGAATGTGGTAGCTGTGAGTCTCCATAAAGTTCCTGAGATTATGCTTTTGGATTGACTAATATGGCAGCCTCTGAAAGCTGTACTCTTAACATATTTTATTCAACAATCATTTTGAAAAAAATGAATAGTTACATTTTTTAGACCAGAGGCCTGCATGCTGATCTCTGTTTTTAATTTGCTGGGCTTCTTGCTGTTGCATGCACTTAAAGCAGGTGTTTTGAATGGACTAGTCTTTGTTCCCGAGTCCAGTCCAGCTATTCTCAGTGATTGGCCAACTGAGAGTTGTGCACTTTCTGGCAGTTTTCCTACAGAAATGATTAATGTGCCAATTTCATGTAAATGAATTTTCTGTCATTTTTTATTCTGCTTGACTCGCTTGCCTTTTCTTTTTTTGATGTTTTACTGCCGTTTTTTCTGCTTTGACTTTCAAATGTGCTTTGCCCAATTATGGATTTGTTATTTGGTGAGTAAGAGTCCCTCTTTGAAATATAAGCACTCATTACTCTCTCCCATCTAAGGAGGAGGATGTTATTCTTCCTCCCAGATGTCACTTCACTTCATATTTCTGTTGTGTTCTCAACTTGTGTCCAAGCCACATTGCATCCTCCTGCAATTTATTTTTCTTTTTGCTGTTTTTGAAGACAGCAAACCATTGTATTGTACAGTTCTCTGAATGTATGTCCTCTTACACCATGCAAATCATTCTTTCTAAATGAATATCAATAATAAATGTTTTTCAAGATCAGCTACTAAATAACTCACAAGTCGAACACGTTTGTGCTTTTTTAAAGTATGGTCCTTTATGAGTGCTGTCCTGGGTACATGAAGCTGGAAGGCATGAAAGGATGCCCTGCAGGTAAGTTGATCTCACTACAACACTTTCTGGCTTACTAAGCAACCTAGTTCAATGCACAGGTGTGGTTGATTCAAAGGAAATTCTAAATTTTGATTAATTGGTATATTGAACTAGTCTGTTTCTAACAACAATTCCACTGCTTTTCCCAACAGTGGCTCCCATTGACCATGTGTATGGTACACTGGGGCTTGTAAAGGCAACAACCACACAGCAATACGCCGACATGTCAAAGCTGAGAGAGGAAATCGAAGGCAAAGGCTCCTTCACCATGTTTGCACCAAGCAATGAAGCCTGGGATCTGGTGGACCCTGTGAGTAGATACAGGAAGAACTTTTATATGTAAATTAAACAACAACCATTTACTGCCTCTTAATTCAAGCTGTGATTTCCTCAGGAAGCACGATCTGCACTGGAGAGCAACGTGAACATTGAGCTGATCAATGCTCTTCACTTCCACATGGTGAACCACCGACTGCTGACCAAAGACATGTAGAACGACATGTCTGTATCTTCCATGTACAATAACTTGGGGCTCTACATTAACCACTATTCAAATGGGGTCAGTCTGCACACAGTCCAGTAATGCACAATTTTGCATGAATCATTGTCTATATACAAACTTCTGAACCAAATGTTGATTTTGAATTTATGTCATAATTATTCTCTGTAAAGATTGTGACGGTGAACTGTGCCAGGATCATCCACGGTAACCAGGTGGCCACAAACGGTGTGGTTCATGTCATTGATAGGGTTATCAGTTCCGTGGGCAGCACCATCAAGGAGGTCCTGGATGTCAATGAAGATCTCTCTTCCTTCAGCGTATGTTCAATGCTCAACACTCTGAAAGCTGAAAACTGGAAATGTTTTTCCAAGCTGATATAAGATTTGATTGACGTGCTTCAACTAAAACATGTGTTATACAAAAAACTGATTAAAAAAGGTGTCAATTGTTCTGTCACTCAGGCTGCAGTTGTGGCTTCTGGTTTGATTGACAAGCTGGACAAGCCTGGCCACTATACTCTTTTTGCTCCAACCAATGACGCTTTTGACCGACTGAGCCCAGAGTACGTGGAGCGTATCATGGACGACAAGGCTGTTGTTGCAGGTACTTTGTACATATGTGTCTCACATCTTCAATCAACCAGACATTAATGGTTCCCAGGAGATCTAGGCTAAAGAGTTTGGGATGCAAAAACCCCAATTTCAGCACCACTACTTAGCAAATGTGGGCACATTCACTGTGATCATGGCAAAAATTATTTACTGCTAAGCATCAATGTGTTAGCATTTGGCACTGTAAACATGTTAGCATGTTAACATGAACATTTAGTTCAAAGCAGCACTGTGCCAGAGAACGAATGCATATGGCTTTAGATTCTTATTCTGTTTGATGTTTTGATCATTTAACATAACATCCACGTAACAGAATGCTGATATATTAATGTTATGCTAACATATAACACCATATGTTATATAATGTGAAATTATAAGTAAATGAAAAATCCGGATGCCAAACCAATTCTATAAATTCCTACTTAAACCACATCTAAACTTAGACACTCTTTAAATAAAGCACAAACAACACACAAAACTCACGCAAGCATGTCCACAAACCACAAACCACATATTGAAAGTGGGAAACTCATGTCTCCACAGTGGCAGCTTAATCTCCTTATTTGCTGAGTCACTTGCCTGCCAGAAACCTCTATTAGCATGGAGCCAGATTGCGGTGTCCTTAGCGAGTGGCTCTCTGTGGGAACACAATGTAACCTCAGATAAATTCTCAGACACTTGGCAAACAGGCTTTGCTGACCAACCATGTTAGAACCGCCTCCAAAGTAAAGATGATACAGGTTTTTTTTTTGTCTTGTTATTAAGAGGGTATGTTTGGGCTGCAGAGTACTTTTGCCCGCAGTGTGACACTGATAGTACTTGAATTTCTGTGGGTTTGGAGGAGGTTTTCATGTTGTCATTACGTTTCTTTTGCGAGCCAGTTCTGCTTGCCTGGTTTGGCAGCCGGACTCAGTCAGAGGTGTAATCCCATATCCTAATGTTGACAGAAGTCTGTAAATATTTCTCAAAGAGCTGAAATAATATGTGTGTATCTCCGTGTGCATATACTGAGAAATGACTGCAATTGTAAAATTTGGATTGTGTTTCCATATTACAATAATAACTAGAGAAAACCAACAAAGTCTTTGAAAGTGTACAATTTGATCTGATCAGGAACTTTTTCTTTTTCTCTCCCTCTATCTCTCACATTCTTCAATGTGCTCAGCCCTGGTGAAATATCACCTGTTGAACAGCGTCCAGTGTTCAGAAGCAATCATGGCAGGATCAGTGTATGAGACAGAAGAAGGCAGCATCATAGAGATCGGCTGCGACGGTGACAGCCTGACAGTCAACGGCATCAAGATGGTGCTGAAGAAGGACATTGTCACCACTAATGGTGTCATCCACCTCATCGACCAGGTGCTCGTCCCTGATTCAGGTAAAACACATCTTAAATTTTAACCCAACTGCTTTATTATCATTGTAAATGCATACAAACATTTGTCTTAATGATTTCTTTATATTGTTCACATAACAGCCAAGGAGGTGGTACAGCTGATTGGAGAATCCCAGGCAACTTTTGGCGACATGGTGTCTGAACTTGGCTTAGCCGCCGCCATGGGTCCCAAAACAGAGTACACACTCCTTGCTCCTGTCAACGCCGCCTTCACCAGTAAGTTGATCTACACATTAGCTCATACAGGCACGGTGAGTTAGAGAATTAAGCTTCAGGAAGGATTTAAAAAGAAAAGTCATATTTTGTCTCTTATTGATGAAAGATGCACATATTCATCTTATACTTTTATTAGAGCTGGCATTTTAACATAACTCAAGTCCTAAATCTGTAACTTCTCTATGTTTGTCAGGCGAAGTGATGTCAATAGACCAGAGCCTTCTGAGAGCCATTTTGGAAAACCACATCTTGAAGCTGAAAATTACACTGAGCGAGCTCTACAATGGACAGCTGCTGGAAACATTGGCTGGCAAAATGCTCAGAGTCTTCATTTACCGCACTGTAAGAACTATTTGAGTCATGTGTGCATGTGTGTTTGCGTGTGTAATAGCTAACGGCGTCAGAAAGGATATGGGGTAAGAAGATAAATAAGATGTGATGGAAGGACAAAAAGAGCGTCAGCCCCCATATTAGAAATCTGAAAGCCATTAACGGGCCCCTTTCCAAATGTTAACATGATTTTGCTGTCTGTCAACTGTAAACAAATGCAGTAAAACAGTTAATTAGTCAATTTCTTGGCAGATGAGATGTGTTCTTGCTCTTTTGGTTCAAGTAGAAACAGCTGCTCTAATTTTCCCACCAAATTCTTATGTTTGATTGATTGCGAATCAAGCAGGACAGTGTGACAGTCCCCATCCTCTAAACTAAATAGATACCAGATTTGCACAGTGACTTGTGACTTTTAGACATGTAACTCCACTCTTTGAATGTTCTTCCTTTGCTAGGCTGTTTGCATAGAAAATGCATGTATGGTGCGCGGCAGTAAAGAAGGAAGCAATGGCGCCCTCCATGTTATGAGGTCTATCATCAAACCTGCCGATAAAACAATTTACGAGCTCCTGATTGCTGATGGACGGTTCAAGTAAGAACAACATCTTTTCTTACCTTATTATTGTTGTATTTGTTTTACAATAACTATAAAGTAGATTAAATATAATCATTGTTTAGTTGTTGCCTCTAATAAGTTTGCTTTTCTGACTCTAAAATACACTTTGGAAGGTTAAAAAGAAAATGAGAGACTTTGATTAAGACATGAGAACATCTTGCAATATACCCTAAAAGGTTCAACTTTTAGGCAACTTATTTAAGGTTCAACACACTCAGGAGTTTTGCAGCTACACTTTTAAATGGTCTGATAAGTCAAATCCAACATAAACATTTTATGGGATTAAGGATTAAAGGATTTCATCAGAAGGGAAGCAAAATTATTGTACCTGAACAGGAGAAAAGTTTGGTCTCAATTCTATTCGCTTTCACTTAGATGATGATTGAGGTCTTTACAGCAGCTGATAAACAGAATCTTTGGAAACTCACTGTGTTTTTATCTGACAGTTTCCTCTCGTACCCACAGTGGCTACTGTGCAGTTAATGTTTCTAGGCTGAATACATTCTTTCTAAAATGCTCTCTTTCTGCAACTGATTGTGTGATTTTCTACATTTTACGTTATGTAGGTAGACAAAAGAAATTTTAGTAGAAATTAAATTGAAAGCATAAAAAACATCCCCATGTTACTCAAGTTACATGTGTGTTTACTTTATCTTATTTTTGCAAGGCGGTTTGCTGTTCTCATCTCAAACTGAAGAAACATTACATCATAAAAAGTTTAAACAGGTTCACATGCAAAAAAAACAGGGAGAGAGAACAAAGGAAAGGTGAGAAACTGATTTGTGGCTTATGCAGAACATTGCCATCTCCCCAGTAAAATAAAATGCTAGCATCAATCCCTGACCGAACGCATTTCACATCCTCTGGCCTTGTGAAAGATATTGGCACCAGCAGAAGGGAATGATTAATAACTGGGGGAGCAGATGTGTGAATTGATTGGACCACACAGGCACGCAAGTCTCGCATAAATCCCAGTGCGGATCGTATCGCATTCCAAAACCCATAATCCTCCTGTCTAAAATGAGCGATATGTAATATTTTTCAGTCCAAATGTGACTTAAATTCCGGTCTCCTTGCAGCACTTTACTCTTTGGGACATCGTAGCCTGAGTTGTTGTTTTTCTGGTTTTCTCATTTGTGCAGCACTGTGATTATGTGTTGTCACTGATTATTGTGTTTGCTTTTTATTTTTTTCATTTCTCTCTTTGTGGACTGTAAAACATCATCAACATTATCATTCCTGGGAAGCCAAAAGTGTAAAAACTCAATTAGTCCATCACTTTTATTTTTAAGCTTTATTTAACTACTTAAGTACTTACTCTGTGCTGATTCAGTAAATTTCTTTGTTTTTTTTTCTTTATTTGAAATAATGTAGGATTTTCCTGTCGCTGATGGAGACAGCAGGTCTGACTGATCTTCTGAAGCAGGAGGGCTCCTACACCATCTTTGCACCAACAGACGATGCCTTCAATGACCTCTCTCAAGAGGACTTTGAACTTCTGAAAAGTGAGCACTCATGGAAATAAACACATCTCCGTATGTCTTCATGTTTCTCCTTTTTCCAGACTGGAGATAACTGTAAAGCAGTTTTGTACTTATTTATTCTCTTAGAAGGAGAGAAAACTATC
>JAUZTA010000007.1:12897563-12909560 GCA_034780835.1 Ctenochaetus striatus
GATTTCTTCAAACATTATCAACATTGCTCACCAATAATAGAAATATATTTATAATTTTTAGTGACCTACTGGGACTCTGTGACATGTGTAGGCCTATTTATGGCAAGTAGTTTGTGCACCACGACTACCTCCCCTCATGAAGGCTTTGCATTAAAACTGCATCATATCCCTTCAGCGATTTAGTATACCCTCCCCCATCAAGCTCTCTACCAGAAATCTCTGTTGTTTCTCCTCCAACTTTATATTAAAGCCAGCTGCCCACTGAGATGGACATGAAATTTATTGAGGTTGAGGGTGTCTGCAGAGACAAGAACTAAGCTCCATCCAGGATACACTTCATGATCGATCACCTGTGATGTAGAAACTTTTCCAAATCACTGCCAATGTGCTGCATCACTGACAGCATGTTTGGATTTTATTGCAGCGGGTAAAGAAAGATATGCTATAATAGACTGCAGATGGCTGTATGCTTTGTAGCTGTATTTTTTTTATATTAAGGTTGCTGATTCACACTTGCACAGAGAATAAATAGTTAAATGGAAATGTAAGATGAGTAGATGGAAAGCAAACAGAGATGGCAACTTGAAACATTATAAAATGAAAAGAATTTTATTAAAATGAGGACAAGAAATTACGATAATCTTGTGAACCGCTAGCCAAAGTGACACATCATAATGAGTAGTTATGAAGTTGTTATGTGTTGTGACATTATCTTATAAATCAGATGAGGAGTGTTTTGGGGAAATTTACGATAAGTTTCTCATTAAAAAAAAAAAGTAAGACAGCAGAATTCCAAAAAAAAAAAAAATTATCACATTCAAACGACAACAACGTTTAAAATTCACATCCAAGTTAAAGTCTGTATTACTGGTGAGTCTGACAGCTTAAAACCTAATGTGTTAAATTTAGTATCCCAGTGAAAATGTGCTTAAAGTTATAAATATGCTTTAAACCATAAACCTGTAGGACATGAAATAACTCCACAAACTCCTTTCAGGGTACAGGGTGTATGTACTTATTTAAAAAATGTCTCAATGTGTAGCAAAATAATAGTCTAAAAATGAACTAAAACAAAAAGGGATTGTTACTCTGTGAAAGGGCAATGAACTTTCAATAATTACTTTAAAAATAAACTTTACTGACTCCTTTTAAAAGTCATTAAAAAATTATAAATATAATGATAAATATAAATATAAAAAAATAACTAACCTGAGAAACACTGCATTTTTTAATTTTGAATTTCTACTGTGTGAAAGTCATCCAGTGAGAGTTGAAGGCTCATTTGCTGTAAAGAGGAGTTGCTAATAGTTTAATTGGCAATGGCATATCTTTAATGGTTTCAGTTTGGCAACAGTAAGTTTTTCACAATATTTCACTGTTGAAAATGTGCTGCTGAAAAATATTGCGACATCTGTAATCTCTTAAAGACAAAACCAGTGTAATGAATCCAAAGATAAAAACATGCGTAGACAGAAAAATGTCACAAACACTGTTGGTGCCACAATATTTCTGGCTATAAGATCCAACAGATTTTAGCGAATGAATAATGCAGTCTGTCTGGAAGAATTTCACATTTCTGAAGTATGACTGTGATTTCCAGAACTCAACAGACAGCAACACATGCAAGCGCTGGGGAAAAGCAGAGTGGGATTTGTTGTGCAGATTCAGGGGATCCATTTGAGCTTCTGGCCAGTAGTTTCAGAGAATGATCTCACTCTTTGCAGATGCCCTTTGGGAGTACAAGCCAAAGAAACTGAATTTTTGTGTGTGTGTTTGGGTGTGCATGTGTGTCTGCAAGTGCACGCTTGCTTGCAGTGAGGAGGTATGGAGCAATATCGCTTGCACATTGGAATTTACATTTTCTAAAAACACATTAAAATTTTAGTCTTTAGCAAAAAAAAAAAAAAAGATTTTTCAAAACTTTTCTGCTTAAGTTTAATGTTTTCCAAGTATCAGCTACGTTATGAGCAAATTAGTTTTCCTCTTTTCTGTTCAAGCAATCTCTTGTCTCAATCTCTTCAACTTTCCAAGTCAAATAACAAGTCCTTTAAACATTCACGTAATAATGATTTTCATTGCAGCTCATTAGAGTGAAGTCCATATGTAAACATGTCAGTTGGATTGTGTTTTTTTAACACTGATATATCAGGGATTTGTAATGGCCCAGAATCTAGCCAAATGAAGTCAGTCTAACTAAGGGTTTTCTTGGTTTTTTTTGTTTTTTATTTTAGGTTCTCGTATCAGGAAATCTGTATGTGCAGCAGCCAGTTATTTTTAAAGGTGTGGTTATGGTGTTTCCTCCCCAAGACAATGAAATAAAACCACCCATCTTTGCCTTGTATTTTGTCAAACCTTCATTATGTGTCAGTTGTCTATAGTTTGCCTGTTTTGTATCTATGCATTGGTCAAATTACACCCATTCTCGAAAGTTTCAGCCACGTAAAGGGAATCTGCTCTCCTTGTATTCCTTGTCCAGACCTGACTGGTCTCTAACATAGAACATGCACAGTGACATCATCCTATATCAACACTGTTCTCAGGAGAGGTTTTCCAAGAAAACAAGGGGTGCAAAAATCTCAGAGAGGAGAACAGGAAAAGAGTCAGGAGGAGGAGGGAGAACACAAGAGGAGGAAGACTGAACGCTTTCTGTCACAGTTTTTAACATTGATGGAACAGATACAAGCAGATACGCACCTGTTTTTATGTGTGTTGACTATTCCTGCAGCAGATGTTAAGGCGTCTGACCTCAGGTCTGAACCAGTCGAGGCTTCCCTCAGGGCAAAGTTATTCTGGAGAACTACACGTAAAAGCTGTGCAACCCAGAATTACACAGGGTTTTACATAGGAAGTGGGGTTGCAGTAAATGTTGACTATAAGCTTTGTCTTTGACCCAGAGAGGTTATTTATTTTGGAACAACAAAGACAATTAATTCATCTGCCAGGAGACATTTTATCAACAAAAAACAGAGTTTGGAAGTGCTGTTTCCGACTTTAAAAGGGAAAACTGGAATGCTTCCACAATATACTAAAGACATTTCAGCAATTTGCATTTCAACACAGGGACAAAATAAGCCTATTAACGTCTGCGTGATTATGTTGTTGGACCGGATCAAATTAGATTTGTGTTTGTTTAAATAGAATAGATCTCCTCGCTTTGGCTTGGTTTACCACATCATTAAAAAGTGATTTACAATTACATCACTTCTTCCATTATATTCCTTCATTCAGGTTTAAACTCTCCACCCATTTCTAAGTACTGTGTTGGTTTTCTTGGTCACTCAAAATGTACTAATAAAGCCGTACACTATGCAAACTTCACTGAGAATCAAATACTCTCTAAGGTTTGAACGTGCCTGCTATAACTTTGTCTTTTCCTCACTGACAGACTATAGCGACTGTGATAAGTCTGAATTCATGTTGGTTTTGACGGTAATATCAAATTGAGCTAAATCAAACTGAATTACATCAGATTTAAATCATGATGTGCTGGTTTGTTATGTTTTTTTTATCAAAACACTGATCATGAAAATACAATTTATCATCTGACAGAAGCAGTAACACAATCTGACAAGGTAATGAGAGCAAAAAATACAACACCAGCCGACCATTATAGATTATATATGTGAAACTCCAGTTGAACATTTTTTCTTTCAGCGACTGCAGACATAAATTGGTAAGGTCATTCTACTAGTTAAAAAAATCGCAGAATTGACTCCCTAGAATTCATTTGATTCACAAAAGTTGATAGTTAAGATTAAGAGTGTTTTTTGTGGATTACAGGACAATAAAATAACAGGTTTCTGCACACACACATGCAACCAAACCTACACACGGTAAGTAAAAACAAACCCACTCTCACAATTGTTCTCCCTTCTGTATCCTTCTTTTTACTGTTATACTTCATGTGGTTCACAGGCTCATAAATCAACTTCCCTTCATACCTTTGAATGTTTCCCCAGATTTGCTTTCCTCATCTGTAAGCTAAGGAGTCTAAAGCAGTGTATGATTGAATGTTAAGATAAATGTAATTTCGCTTGTAGTTGGATTTACCGAGATAACCTCACTCATCTAATAAATCAAAACCATATGGGCTTATGAGCTTTCCTTTCCAGATACTGATTGTTTCAAGGCATCAGTTTCTGCACAGTTCAGGAAAAGGAAATGGTAATAATACTATCTATTTTCTAAAATTATAGGCTTTTCCATGGTCATTTTTGAGGTTTGTCCCCTCACTGGTGCTGGTTTTCTTATGAGGATGATGTAACTTATATGAATTAATATAAATGACATTCAAATTCAATATAAATGAATAACAAGCAGGACATGATCGAGCTCAAAGTTTTCCATAGAAACTGATCATATGGCACATACATGTGTTGTTGCTTTTGGGATTTGTCATGCAACACCAGCATCTCAGTGCAAATTTGTTTCATTATGCATCATATGAATCCTGGCTACATCGATTTTTTAATCTTTTTTTTCCATTTCTTTCAATATTATCAAACCTTCCTGCATAGGTCATGTACTGCAGTTTAGTTTGATCTCTGATTCTGCAGCAATTTTGCATTTTGGCCTTTGCAAAAAATGACAGCTCTTATGTCTAGCATCTAGTTAGGCTTTTTTTTTACAAGCTTTGGATTTAAACAAGGAATTCTGTGAGCATATGAGGCCCAATCTTCTGTGAAATGAAAGCAAAGCAGCAGACAGTGTTCGTGTTCATGTAACTAAGAGAGATTTTTGTGCAGAATATCAGCTATTGCAGGAGGGAACAAACAAAAGCAGTTTCTCTTAAATGACTAATATTGATATTTGCTTTAATCAAATGAAATGACTGGAATTAAGTTACATACTCCAAACTTGATAGCTATCTTCTGTCACATCTCAACTGGATTTAGCCAAAAAATCTTCACAATCAGAAGTGCTAAAGGTTTTGTGATATTGAAAATGTATCCGTGTCCGGCTGAAAATAAAAGGCACCGTATTTTATTGTTTAAAATTACAGAATTATGTTGAACAGAAGATCAGACTGTTACCAGGAAATTACAACTGTAGTCTTAATCTGTCAAAAATTCATGTTATGTTTAATAGAAGGGACCAGGTTACTCAAAGTGTGTTTGTTATTAAGTTAATGGATCAGTTGACTGTTATTTCGCTTCATAAATAGATACAAAAGAGATACTTTATGATGTTTGTTTTTGACTAAATAACAGTGCTTTAAAGAACTCATTGAAGCATTATTTTAAATAAAGTTAACTATAATCAGTGTTGTTTGGTTTTGATCTTTTTTCTACCTCTGCAGCAAAGGAACCTGAAAATGGCCAAAGTAGACAGAAGCAGTCCAGTTGCTGCAGTCAGTACTAAAAGCAGGACATCTAAAGAGTAGTATGCATACCAGGGCATTTTATAAGCCTCTGTGCGCAGGTGAGGAGCACCTTTATTGCGCATCACATATTCCACCCAGAAAATAGCCTGATCCATGGGTGCCATTGGCTGATCTCTGTGCAGACGAGACAGTCTCTTGATGTTCTGCATGTAGCTGTCTTGATGGAGAACCTCGTTGATACCTTCCTCAAAACTGCGGCTGTTAACGTCACCTAGCTTAATGATCTTTGCTGCTCCTTTGGCCTGCAGACGGAGAAGATTGTCATACTGGTCAAAGAACAAGGGTATGCCGAGCACAGGGACCCCGTGGTAGATGGCCTCCTGGATTCCATTGGTTCCTCCGTGAGCTACGAAGACTTTGGTCTGTGGATGGCCCAGGAGGTCCTTCTGTGGCAGCCAGTCCACTATCATGGTGTTGTTGCCCAAAGTAGAGGGACGTTTTCCGATGTGCTTCCAAATTACCTGATCACAAAATTTATAAAAATACAAAATAGATCACGTAACAGTAGTATTAGGTTTTACATAGAGTGCATAGTCATTACAGAACAAGTTAAACTAAAGAACCTTAAAAACAATACAAGTGCAGTCTTAAGTTAGTAAAAAATGTTCAATTTTAGCTGAATTTCAACATTTTATTGCCCAGCTTGCAGCACCTCTAAAGGCCCTGATTGAGTCACAAGTGAATCATTGTTACCTTCTGAGGAAGCTTGGCAAAGATGCTGGCAATATCATTTGAAACGTCTTCAGGCAAAGCCTTAACCAAAGTTCCCAGGGTCATGATGATCACTCCATGTTCCCCAGCACTCTGAACAAAAGCCTCCAGGTCTGCTGGCAGAGGTTGGGCTGGTTTGCACTGGAACCCTCCCATGTAGATGACATTTGGCATCGTGGGCCGAGGGAAGTCGAACACAAAATCTGATCTGAACAGCCAAATGTCTGCTTCCTGAAGAAGCGAAATTATATCACATCCACCCTCGATGTATTTATCACAGATGGCATCATAGCTTGGCCCCACCAGGTATTTCTGTTGGAACATAATGATGCTGTAAAAAAGCAAATTCTTGACCCTCTGAAAGAAATTCATTTTGTCCGTTAAGCCAGATCCTGGCACTGGGATGTAAGAGAGTGGTGAGGGGGCTATTGCAAAGTGGCCCTCTCCACTGGTGATCCAGCGAACATTGAGCACCATGGGCAGTTTGAGATACTTTGCCAGTACAACTCCTGTTGCCATGCCAGGGTCAGTGAGAACAAGCTCATACTGGGAATCTAATATGCTTTTGATCATCTTTTTATCATTGATGATTCGAACAGCAGCTTCAGCCCATAATGCATGGGCATCAGAAATCATAGAGAGGAAATCCTTGGTGAGTTTGAAGAAAGTTAGAGCTGAAGCCCCCTCTCTCTGCGCCTGAAAAAAAAAGATTCAAAAAGAAGTGATGAGAAAGTGACTATCTTGTTACCTGAATGACTAAATGATCCATGTGGGGCTCAGTGCATAATCCACAATGACTTACCCTTATAGTCTCTTCCATATACACATCAAAAAAGTCCTCCATGCCTTCATCCATTTCAATGGTAATGGAGGTGTAGAGAGGAGACTTTTCTGGGATGTACCAACTGTTGGAGGCCCTTATCACAGTGAGGTTGTGTCCCCTGGCATGAAGTTCTTCCAGCAGGATCTTCATGTTGACCCAGTGACTGCCGTCTAATGGAAACACTAGAATGTTTCCTCCATCACAAGGGGGTGTGAAGGAAATCAGGCACACACTAAGAAATACAAATATTCCACACACACTACGCACCAGCGTGGTTTCTAAAACGTAAGAGAGAAATGACAATATGAGAGACCTTTTCGGCTTTAACATATCAACTTCAGCATATGTGCATGAACACTTCATCCACTATTCTGCAGTTTAACTCACGGGAAATTTCACGCACTGATACGAAATATAGTACGATACCAATCACATTATAAATGTTCCTAAATCCACTTACCCATGGTCATAAGCATCACCAGTAACCCCGCTTGCTCGTAGTCTGATACTCCACTCTAAAGGATTCCTCACATATTTGAGTTCAAACTCCAGTCTCAAGCATAATCAGTCCTGTCACAAGTAAATGAATTACACGTGACACGTGAAGTAGTGTCACAACTATCAAATGTTATCTAAATAATAATCAAAGTGACCTTCTCTCTTTATCAATTTATTATAGCTTTATTGCTTCATTAGGCAATGTTGTTACGCTGCTGGTAATATCCTGTGCAGTGTAGTTTCTTGAATGTGTATCTCTTTGTCGCAAAGTATAATGCTTGCGTCAGGAGAACTTGTGACCTCTTTCATAAGATCATTAACGTGGGTTATGTAATATTAATCTGCTCAAATGTCAAATCCCAGTAAAGTGCAAATAAAGACCAAAAGAAAGTTTAAAAGAGTTTTCCATACAGCACATGAGCAAGCTATGTGCTTGAACATATTATGCAGTTTTCTTTGCAGGTTTTTGACCTGAAGGTTTTTAACGTAAATATGACTTCTGCCTAAACGCAGGTTGCAAGTCTCAGATCTGAACTCAATGACCGGAGGCTTGTGCCCTCATATAAGTTGCATAAGAAGTATTTAGATCTATTACCAAAGAAAGGGTACCAGTTTCTTGTTTAAAAATACTCCAAATTAAAATTCATGCATTGAAAATGGTACTTTATGCATGTACAAGTACAATCAGGGGTTGTACTTCTAACTATCAAAAGTAAAAATGATTTAATGCAGAAAAAATGCTTCTTTGAGTTTAATACTGTTATTAGGGACCGAGCCGTGAGGCTAAATTTATAATTTTGTGTTCACGATTTAATTCATGGTCAAGTCTAGTTGACTCTAGCCAAAATATTATAACCATTAATATTTTTCTTTTCTCAATAATAATAAAAATCACCATCATGGTTTTGTTGAAGACTTGTTAGAATTTTCATAATCTGGCCAACATCAAGGTTTTTGTTAAGTTATGTGATAACCGACAACACATTATTGCTTTCACCATCAACCCAAGAAGAATTCACAAACTGCCGTCCACATCGCTGCCTCACAATCAAACCGAGTAGTCCTTCATGAAAGAGTCTGCTGGCAGATCTCCATGCTGTCCAGCTGATTGGAGAGTGAGACAGAGGAGAACCTAACATCTGAAGCATCACATCGACACCAAGAGCATATTGTGGGAAGTTCCCTATCATAAGCCCAAGCTGCCAGTTCCAACCAAACTTTTCTCCAGCCGCAGCTTCCACAACTCAAAGTAAGCATGAACTATCTCCTTTACTATGACTGGGCTGATGTCAAAACAAGGGGCTCTGCTCTTTGGAGCCTGCAGGGGCTCTGGGGCAAGTTAGCAGCAGGAAGATGAAGCCATGTGATATTCTATGACAAACTCCATCAGCTCATGGTTAGGGTTGTGACTAAGACTGCAAAAGAAATTGCTTTGGATTTTCACACTGACAGCAACATTTATTGCTTTTCCTTGAAATGATTGAAGGATTCATTTAACGCTCAGAGACGCTTCAGCACAGGATGTTGAAACCCTAAAATAGGAGGCAACAAATCCACACCTCTATTATAAATTTAATGCTGCAGGAATAAAATGATAACTGAGAATCACTTTGTGTACACTGATGTTTGACTCACCTCATAGGGCTTTGAGCAGACGTGACAGGAAACTGCTCCCCATCAGCTTTTATACTTTGTGTTCCTTATTTTTCCAGGTGTTTCCTTTATTTTGGTAGTCGATTCTCTCTCCAGCTAGATGAAGGAATGCAAACAACCCTTTACACTAGTCCAAAATCTGTTTCACGGTGGGTTTGACAGATTTGTTCATCATCAGCTGTCAAATGATTCACATGTGGTAACCACTTCAGAATGACTGACAGTAAAATATAAACAAAGTAGGACAAAGGCACAAAAGCACAAAACCCATATCTTATATCTAAAGCTTAGGTCCTGGTTAATAAAAGTTGTCACTACAGTATTAGAAGAGTATCTTTTTTTTTCTTTTTTGTTGCAGTCTGTTTAAGTCATTTTCATTTGTCAGCACAGCTATGGACATGCTGATGACCATGTGGAGACCCTGGGATGTGTGACTCACGGATTTCTTCGAAGTCTCTGCAGCCCCTCACATGACAAACGAGACCCAGCTTCCAAAGACGAAGCGAAGATTACAGGGGCAAATTTTAGTGCCTTGGTCTTCTCATTTTATTCACCTTGTATCTGAATTTCAGTTCAGAGCTCCTTGTTAAGTTTTGCTTAAGATTCATTCACCATTTCCAGATTTTTTTAATTGAGTATATTTATTGATTAAAAAATAGCTATTAATAGTAAAGGACTGAAAAAAATATTTTAAAAAGAGCTTGTATATGATCATTTAAATGTCATTTATTGCAGTATGGGAATCTTGGTGGTGCTTGTGAACTCTTTGTTACACAGTTGAAGGAACTGATGTGACAGTAGGAGGATATGCTGTCATGGGATGGGGATGTGATGTGGGTAAGCTGTTTTGTTTAACATGTGTGGGCATATGTTACTGAGAAATAAGGCCCGACATCTGTATATTCAGTTCAGGAACAACAAGGAAAATTTGTTTTCTGTCATATAAATCTGTCTCATTATCTTCACATTGAACACCAGAACACCAGTTGAGGTGGTTAAAAATTAGATTTTCACTGGAAGGGGTCTTAAAATTATATGACAATTTGAAAATTGACTCATCCATACTCTGAAGAGGTGAAACATCATTGGATTGATACCCAAGTTTTTAATTTTTTTCTTATTTAACTTTCAACTGTTGTCAGCTGTTTTTATGGATAAGGCAAAAAAAAACTTTGGAGAAACTCCACTGGAAAACAACTTAAAGTGCCCAATATGAACACATCAATCTAGTTGGACAAGTAGAACCTCAGGTCAGTGCCACCACTTTTGAACAAGCTTTTATACATTCCTCTGTTCCATTTTTCTCCTTTTGAGATAGACAGAAAGAACGGGCACGAACTTGCCGAATGACTCTCCCTTTATGGTGACAATCTTTGTGTGTGTTTGGAGTAGAGCCCTTCAAGTTTCCCCTGGGCAGAGAAAATGATGATCTCATTGTGTTATAGCAGAATCCTGCAGCTGACAGATGAAAACCTTAGAAAACAAACACTCCTGCAAGATCCACTCTGATGAAGTTTCTCTCTCATGTGGCGACCTGCTTGAAAAAAAGACACGGCAGTCTCAGTGATGGATTGCTTCTCATGCATAACACCAAACCCTTCGTCAACAGAAACTCTCCTCAGGAGGTGAACTTTGGTGTGGCTCCTCATACAGGAGGTCTTAGTCTGTTAGTATCACATGCATACACAAATATGCAAATAATCAAAATGACCTTTAATTATTCCAACTTCCTGTACACATTCTGAATTAAAGAGCAGGTAAGTTCAGGGAGACAAAATATACACACAATTACAGGCTCTGTCCATGCAAAAAGCCTTTGATTTGTCTTATCTTTGTTTTAGATGATTATCTTAATTACACCTTGTATGCTTGAATCATACTTGATATGACTGGAGATCCTTTTTCACTATGGAGTCCCATTGGATCATTCCAGATGACCACAATGACATCTGTCACTGCGTACATAATACAGATCGTGTGTAACAACATTAATGTGTTCTCTTTGATGCAGTCGAGATTTAAGATTCAGTCCTCTCAAGTTAAATATTTGCAAATGTAATCTGAATTAGACGACAGCATGTTTTTTATATGCAACATATTCACCATAAGATTTAAAAAAATTACCACAAACCATTTTCAGATTTCTTTTAAATTTCATATTGAATAGTTTGAAAATAACCTGCAAAGACTTAGAGACTAAAAGACATAAATGCCCTTAAGTCAGTTGCATATTTACTTTGGAATGTTTGTATTTAAAGGCAAAAACATCATGAATGGATTACTGAACAGGCCTACATCTTTACAAAAAGTCATCATGCAACAACAAAGAGACACAAAACAACTTCATATTGTGCAAAGTTAGCACAAAGAGAAAGACAAAAATACAAAAATACACCATCTCTCTGTTGTCTCTTTCAGTGTGGGTGTTTCATTTAAGGGGGGGGGGGGCTTTTAAATGTCTATGCCAAGGGGCCTGTTGTATCACAATCCAACTATGAACACAGACATTATGAAAATGATTAAGTGGATTTGGTCAACGCTTGTATATGGAAGTTTTTTCCTGCGGGCACTTAGTCACGCTCACATGAGTTTTACAAACAGTTTATTCTCACAACTGCATTATTCCAAAATAACGACTCAAATCTGAAACTTAGTATTTAATGTAGTATTGATCCTCCAAGTTTAAAGCTTCTTCAGATTGACTGAGAGTGCTGAAAGGAATAGAAATCTAAACGCTTGTATAGAATACAATTTGGAAAACCAAAATCTGTGGTTTGTTGTATCCTCAAACATGCAAAACACATTAGCATGCCTCATTAAATCTTTCATTACATAATAAACTTTGAAAATGAAGCATCTTTCTTTTTTATATTCCTAGCATAACTTGCCAAGAACCCTCGCATTATGCTTTATTTATTTTTTTTATCAT
>JAUZTA010000007.1:12917804-12933923 GCA_034780835.1 Ctenochaetus striatus
CTCATCTAAACAAGTTTAAAGCCTTAACAAAAATTACTTAAAATTCAATATGATTGTGCTCATATAAGAATTTAAACCATTAATAGACATAACTCCACCTTAACTTGGCAGGAATAAGACTTAGATAAACTGACACCACTGTGTTTATAGTGTGAATGAAAGATTTAAAAGACCTGTCAAGTGTCTCACACATTATCGACTTATCAGTTTCTTATGGTATACCTCATAATAATGCATAATGCTCAACAAAAAAAAAGGCATTAATCATCAACATTTCCCCGTAAACATTTTATGCTTGAATTCACTCAACACATAAGCAGTGTTAATAGTAACTGTATATTTTGATGTTTGTAATAAAAGTAGCTGTAAAGTCTGTGTTGACAGAGATATTTGTAGATGATTTCTCCGTTACAGATTGGAAACACAACGAGTGATATTTGGGGGGTGAGTCACAATTTCCATCAGACAGACTGCTGGCTTTTATATGTCAGTGCTGGATATACGCCTGTGCATTAAAGCAATAACCCAGTGTGACAAACAAGCAAAAAAAAAAATAAAAAATGTAAATCATGTACAATGTGACAGTGAAGGTTTTAAAAGCTGAATGTATATTAAAAACATCTGTATAGATTTAATGTTATAACACAAACATTTTTTACAAAGAATATCCCATGTAGAAGTTATTTTAAAGAGGGACTTCACACTATATTTTGACAGGAAAAAGCAGCACATCTCGTATATATCTGGAGACATGTCTTCTTTGCTGGTTCACATTGAGTCTTATGTAGAAAAACAAAATGAAAATTGTTGCACATTTCCACAGAGCACTCTAAACTTGGTTGTTGTAGTTGTTGGTATAATGACTTTCATGTCAAAGTGCTACAGAAAATACAGTATGTGAACAGCAGATGAGTCAATGTTTGTTTATGTTTTGACACAGTGAAGTTTTCACCCTCATTGGGCCAAGAATGAGAGTGAACCATGACAAGAAAGCATTACAGAATCACTGTTCTTCTTATCTGGTATTAGTTGGCATCTAGTGATAATCCATTCATCCATCCTTCCATCATCCATCCCTAAATTACAAGTCAAACTGTCACAAATACAGAAATGTACTTCTGACTCATTGTGGATACCTTGAAAAGGTTTTTATGTAAACATGGCCTCACAAGCAATGTGATCAACTAAAATTAGAAATCCCTCTAAGACATGTTTTAGGACATTAAAATACTTTCCGAAATATTCATTTAATTTTGATTGTTTCCACAAAAAATCATTTATCTTTGAAGTTTAGTTTAACAATGTAAAAAATTATTAAATTTGAATGTAATCATGTTGATATGTACACTCTAAACTCAGATTTAACAGAGAAACTTTCTTCCCTCAGCAGGTAAACCTGAGAACAGCCCTCTGGTGTTCAACTCTATGTTCACAATAATCATTCAGCACAGTGAAGGTCAAACAAGCGAAGTAATAATGAGTTTTAAAAAAAATTACAAAACATGAGAGTTCAGTTGTGGCCAGCAGGGGGACCACTATTCTCTACTGAATTTTGCAAAAACTTGAGCAGCATCCAGGCATCTAACTTGATGAATGTGATGGCTCCCAGTTAATATCCCAGCATGCACTCTTTTGACCTTGCAGGATTTTTTTCTCTTACTTTCTTGTGACTTTCTTGGGCAATCGCACACTGCTTTTCACATGCCGTTTCTTGTTGTCCGTGGCAGTGAGTCAATAGCTGATGTTCGTTTGATTGAGTGCAATTGACTGCCATTGGATGCAGTTGTGGATGGTTATGTAATGCAAAGAGGCCATAGCACAGAAGGCCAGAACAGACTGGTCCAGACTAGGCTTCAGCTGCTGGGCCCACGCAGCATCATTTTTCTGTTACTCTGAATCAAGAAGCAGAAGTGAGACCTGTAAGTCTATATCTAGAGAACCTGGCCAGGTCTGATGTTATATCCTCAGCTTTCAGCATCAAGTCATCAGTTTTAGAGCACAAAGCAGTACGTGGGTAAGAATATCCATGTGAAAACTGACTCTGCAGGGAAACTGATGAACAACCTTTTCATGATTCATCTTGAGCTCAACACTAGTTTGGGTGATTTGGTAAAAAGTGTATAAACACTCAAATCTTGGGTGCCCCAAGCAGTGATGGCTCCATAAGGGAGGCATTAGGGGCAATACCCCCAACTTCACTTACTGTGCAAGGAGGGAATCATGTAAAAGTATGTAAATAATTTTTTTGTCATAGACATGACAAGATCAGCTTGTAAATTAGAAATAATTGTGTCAGGAATGATGTTCTCCTCCTTCCTGAATGCAAATTGTCTCCTTAACCTCTGTAGTGTCTAAGCCAGCTAGCTGTGTTTTGTGTATATTGGCTGCAAAGGGGAAAAAAAAGGAAGTGTGGGGCGCACTGAAGTTGAAGGAGTCAGAGTTGTGAAAGAATCTGGAGGCCTCATGCTTTCTGCTCACAAACTTCCTCTGGCTGTGAACAATCCAACCCTTTATGTCTGGAAAGCCTCCTGCTGCTGGCTCCAACACCAGCCAAGCGCAGTAAAAGAAAGGACCCCTCATCTAGCTCCATGCAGGTAGTGTACAGGAAGTATGTGATGAAGATGATAATGATGATTATGATTATGGAAGTGAGGATGTGCTATATGAAGACAAAGGTGACTGAAAATGACTGTGAAATACTGTGAAAATTAGAGAGTTAAGAGGCTTCACTGGATTCAGTGTCACATTTCCTGGGTTGGTTTCAAACTAACAGATGCTGGATGACAACATCATTATTGTTTAATATTTATTGTTGGTGATGACAGATATTCATCATAGATACTGGCTATCTGGCTTTTTTTTTCTTCCAAATCTAGCATTATTTGTTGCTGCTTGCGTTACAGACTGCTGAGCCTGCCTGGTTATTGAAGTAACAGCAGGAAACACATTGCCTGCAGACTTGAAACCTGGTGTCATGTGTAGGTTGCCTTTGAGGGTTGATTGTGTACAGCTGTGTGTCTGTCCCTGCATCAGACATCATATGTCAAACTGCATATTCTTTTGCCTTCCATTATGGCTGTCTACTCTACTAATTTGTTTTACCTTTTTAATCCTTTATTTGACCATAATAGGTGCAAATTATTGCCAAAATCCATGCTTCCGCCCCCTCAACGGCAAAAAAATAGGCAAATGTTGTTTATGATGAATGGGCAGCACTCAGTGATGTCATAGTGTTACTATAATACATAAAGTTGGTGGTTTAATCAGGCAACATGCATTGGCTCTCGTAATGAGTCTGGTATGTGCAGGTGTGTATGCAACAAAATCCAGACCTGCTCCCTGCTACAAGCCTGTAGCCCGCCTTGAATATGTGTTCTTGTGTCATATGAATCCAACTCGTGGCCCTGCACTGTCTAATAAAGCCAGAAACACCAGCTTTGATTTAACTGCACTGACAAATTACTTTTAAATGAACCAATTTTACAGAGGCTGGGTCATTAAGTTGAAAATGTAACATTGTTCCAAACACGTAAAAACTCAGCAGGGACAATAAATGTTGATTAAGAGGGTCTTTTCACTGTAATCACTGAAAAAAAAAGCATGCAACATTTTGTCATTTACTGCAGACTGCGTCTAACCATGCGGACAACTTGGTTTATCTAATGAGATTTTCCTCACCAAACTCTATAAAGTTGAGATTAATGGAATTTTGTTTCCAAAATATTTAGGACATATTTGTTTTTTTAAAGAAACCCTGCTGTTGAGTTTCTCAAATGTGTTTTTTTTAAGTTAATTTCATGGATAAACAGGATTAGTAAGTTGGAAAATGTGACCGAGTCAATCCATGTTAAAACACAATGTCCAATTTCAAAACAGTGTATTGGTAAATCACAGTTTGCTCAGCATCTTCACCCTCTTTTACATCTTCCAACATTTAACCAAAACAATACAATGTTAAATCATCTCTGTTTGAGCTCCAACAACACACCGCCTCCGACCAAACACTGGAAATGACAGCCCATTTGTGAGCTTTACAAGCACATACACACATGCCAAGAACCATACTCCATCCGTGTCACAGCAGGTTTTTGTTGCAGGTAGTTCAGCTACAGTCAGGACATTTTCCACCAATGAGGTCATGGGACAGCAAAGGTAAAGTGTGTATGAGGGGTTCAAGGTATACTGCGCAAACAGTGCTTTCTTATTACTGCGCCACGTTCTCACTATTTGTAGTGGTGAGTGCTGTAACACACACAAAGTGAACAGTTGTGAGACACACACACTCACACACACAATAAAGTGACTTCTGTTTTCCTCAATTGATCCGTTAATTGCCTTTATTGCTTTCCTGAATACTTTATTTTGTTTTTGTTTGGTTGTTTATTGCTTGGAGATGGATTTTTTTTTCTCTCTTCTTCTGTGCCCATGACTGTTTCTTAAGTTCTCCTTAGTAATGCCAGCGCTGTAATAAAACTTGTTATGAAACTTTTTATTAAAAGTATAAGCATGCTGTGCAGATTTAGTAAAAGTTCAACCAAACCTGTCCAAGTGTGACCCCGACAGGGAGGGATAAGCTAACTGTCATAAACTTTGATACACACACACACAAACACACGGTGAACATGCCTGCAGGTTATGTTCTTGTCCGAGCCAGCACCCTCTCAAACACAAAAGGGAAGATTTATGTTTGGCTACAGTATCGGAAAGACAGAGTTGGAACACCAATGAAGTGTAACTGAGTTCGTATGACAAAGTGCAAGAAGTGAAAGGCAGCAGTGGGAACCTGAGAGTATCTATCATCTGTGTGTCTGTGTGTGCTTGTGTGTGGGAGAGTAGCTCTCAAAGCTGTGTCCTATTATTTGAATGGCAAACACCAGCGGTACAATCATCCCTCCTATTCATTTTTACACTCCTCAGGAGCAACATCCAGCACTACGTGGGGTCAGTTACATTACGCCAAATTATTTGCAAGTTGTAAAACAACACAAACCAGATGAGAAAAAATTTAGAGTCATATTAGAAAGAAGCGAGGTGAAGTTCTGAGTATACTGTGAAACAAAAAAGGCCTGACTGCAGCTTGTTGCAATCTTGTAAAGCTGCAGCATTAGAGCTCTGGAGAAAATTAAACACAGTACATCGGCTCAGACTGTGCGCGAGACAACAATAGTTTTCTTGCCAAATCATTATTAGTATCTTATGCCTCACGTAGAGAAATTTATATCCTAACTGTAAATTTTGCTTACAGTCGAAATTCACAACAATCAATCAGTGCTGCTTTTGGCTCCGCATGAATGAACTATTCTTACTCTACAACGAGGATTTTATCCAGACCAGCAGTGAGGCTTTGTGAAACCTACAGGACATGCATCCGTGCTGCCAAACCGTCCACAAACAAGACAGCGACTCTTCCCAGCGCTGTTCCGTGTCTGACCCTGGTTTCTGTAGAGGCAGAAACGAAAAAAATATGTCTCCTTTGGGAAGATTAGTGCAAGCCCACAAAAACTGAATCAGTGCAACCAACAGTGCAACAGCACAAGCGTCATGTTTTTCAGTTTCAATTAGAAAAAGCGCATATAATTTTTTTTCTCTTGATCCTGGAGGCTTTGGGCTTTTGCATCCATGCTGTCACTTACTCTTTCATTTTCTGTTTAACTGTCCCTATGGATTATACAAGGTTATGCAAGACAAGGGAGCAATATAAACATGTCAGCTTCCTTAAAACCAGGCCAAAGCAGCCGAAGCCAACAGCATCTGAGTCCTCTTGATATTATTACTCACAGGCTTTTAAAGATAAAACAGAGGAGAGGGAACAATAAAGTCATTCTGTCATACTGTTCAGTTCAGTCAACTATGTTCATTGTTTATATTCTCTCTTAATCTATCTAGTCTTCATTAATGGTGCATCAATCACATACCCTCATCATCACCAATACTGATTTTTTAAGTGGATGACTGTTTATCTGCTATGTTGTGACAAATTTGCTATTTTGTCAGTGTCATTATAAAATCTAGTTGTACAGCCATGCACTGACTCATAGAGCTCACAATAAACTATTCTAATCTCTGTGAAATTAAAATTGGGAATAAATAGTGTTGCTATATGATAATTTTTAGAGTCAACAGGTACCTGGAGTTGAGGTATCTGAATGAATTTGGCAAGGAAAAACTTTAACAGTATATCTTTATATCTGTATCTTTAGATACTGACCTTTATGCCATCAGCAAAGGTGTAAGACCTTCCAACAGAATCTCTATTTTGGTGTGATACGAAATACAGGCTTTTGGGGAAGCTCAACATAAATCAATATTGCTGATAAAATTTTACTCTTAAACAGGGTAAAATTCAAGTTTTGGTCAAATATAGTACATCAGAATAACCCAAAAGTAAAAACATATTTCAGTCAAAAAATGGATGCATCATTTTAGCCATTTTTTCATGATTAAAGGAAATCTTTACTATGTAGATTTATTAGATAGTGGTAAAGGTACAGTATTCCCATCTCAAATATAATTAGATAAAAAAAAGAGCTCAAAAAAATGGGTAAATGACTGAGTCACCTTACAACCTTTAATAAGCTTTTGATTCACGTAGGATTTCACTGAAAATACAGTTCAGCACACAGGACCAACTTTTGAGGCAACTCATCTTCACTCTCATCATCTCAGTTGCATAAGGATGGCACTGTCAATGCTTGAACAAACATTTTAACAGAAGTGACATCTTCAAGTCATTTCGCTTAAATATGACCCTGACATTTTACACTTTAATCATGAGTTAAGCTAGAAATGAATCAATCATGCTTAAATCTCAATCATAATAAAAAAAAACATCACTATGAGTTCTTTCCATTTACCACTTTCTGTGTATCTTTTCCAAAAGTGATCAACAGTAATTCATCGCTTATTAAAATTGCTTACTTTCCAAATACTGAAGCACTTTTTTCCATAAAATCCATGACCCTGGCTGTGTGTTAAATATGTGTGTATGTGAGTGCGGCTGCATGTGTGCAGACAGGCCATAGCGATGCATTCATGCACGACAGTAATCCTATCATTCTAACACATTTTGCTATGAGGGAATTTGTCATTGTGACGACAGGAGTTAATGCCAAACACAGCAGCAATTTGGCCTCTACAGTGTCATCACTCAGGGAAAAGCACAACACAGCCAAGGCTATCAGAGGAATGTAGGAAACATAAATGAAAAATAATATCAAACTGTAAAACAAAATAAGAGTATCGTTGATTTATAGCAGCACAAGACTTGGCTCAGTCGGGTTTTGACATCGTGGTTCCACCATTGGC
Organism: Ctenochaetus striatus; assembly: GCA_034780835.1. Classification (NCBI taxonomy): domain Eukaryota; kingdom Metazoa; phylum Chordata; class Actinopteri; order Acanthuriformes; family Acanthuridae; genus Ctenochaetus; species Ctenochaetus striatus. The sequence continues at coordinate 12,925,110 of JAUZTA010000007.1, forward strand.
AGCACTTTTAACCACATAAACTCTAAAGGCATTTATACTGTGATTTTTGTATAGCATTTATGAGAAGTATTATAGGTACAGACAGCCAAACGCATTTAATAGGATCAAATACAGTGTATTTTTAAAAGAAAGCCCAGCTTTAAGATACAGACTTGGATAATATTTGGCCCGCTTTTAATAGCTTAAAGTGACTTTTCCCTTAAGTCACCAGATACCTTAATAATATAAGCATTTACCACAGTGGCTATAATTCAATACAAAGCTGTTTAAACCTTCTTTACATTCTCAATCTGAGACTCGTTACAGAGCAGTAAATCAGCAGGTCAGCCGTATTCTTGGACAGGACATGAAAGCAGCAATCTCACCATGAGGGGGTCAAAGCTGTTCGTTCACAGAGCAGAGAGTTATGAAGTTTGGGCGGGAGAAGCGTCATGGCTGCCAGCAGCCTCAGGCAGCTGTAGCTCAGTCTCACAACAAGATATGACCTACATGTCTCAGGCAGACAGACGGCGGAAACATTAAAACCTACAGCTGCCTGGATGTTTCCTACCAGCTTTATCGTGGTGGAGTTCTCCTTATATAATCTCCGTCCTCAAACTGGTTCACAGAAAGAGAAGCCAAAAAGCAGCAAAATAAAGTTTCAGTCAAACATCACCTCTTTGTTTTGGCTGCTTTTGGCTGGGAGGTTAAAACATCCTTAAACAAAACCTGCAGCCCATATGTGGTTTTGGTTAAGTCATGCACATGCACGTGTAAATTTATATGCAAATTTATGTGGTTGTTGTTCTTGTTGTTGACACATTATTTTTAGGAAGAATGTTTAAGAATAATCGCCTTTAGTTCCTGAATAGTTTTACCTTTTTTCAATCGAAACAGGTATAAAATTCCTTAAAATTATTCATGTAAGGTCAATGTTCATTTATATATTAAACAATTAAGTGTTTTAAATAGAACAAGTCAAGTAATTTTAAGACTTAAGCTGAGATGTGCGAGTTCAAGCCCCCAACAGGTTTTTTGTCATCTAGAGGGCAGCAGAAAACAATTTTAAGCAACTATTTATTAAGCTTTTATTATTTTTTATTTTTGTGTGAGTTTTTGCATTTTGTCTCACAGTCACAATGCATTTTACTCTGAAAACATTTCAGCAAAATAAAAGCTGCAGCAACAAGAAATCCTCTGTTGTTTTTTACTGTGAGGACGCTGAAACAGGAAGAGTGTTGAGGAAAGCCCTGTAAAAAAAACATCCTCCACAACGGTCACTTTGGGTTCTGGAAATCTGTGGCTAATAAAGGAACTTAAATGCCACATAATTACCACAATGACCTCAGCAGATGTTTTGAATTAAAAACAAGTGATGCCAACTGCGATTTGGTCAACATGCTGAAAAAGGACAGTAAATTATGATGCTTCTTAGTCACACAGTGAGACTGATGTAACAGCAATGGACTGGTGCATTCAGTTTGGTGCATTCAGGACGGGTTACGTAATGGGTAAATTAGAAAGAATAGAAAATAATTAGGTTTACAAATTTGAGAGTCCTTCATTTCATGCAAGCAGTGATTTGACAAAAACTAAGATGGAATAAAAGATTTTTGGTTGTTCTTGAACATTTACTCCTAAAAGAAGTGTGAAAACTGACAACATGACAACATATATAGACTTTGCCTGCATTTAAATTTGAATGAAATGCTTTTCTTCCTACTGATAAATTATAATGCTGCCCTGAATTTAGAGGTCATGTCAATACATTCCTCAACTTTTCAACCTGTAGCAACTAAATGAAATGAGTCCAAATAACTCTGTCCTGCCCCATGGTAAAACACAGATTAAAATAAGTCTGATTGCCTGCAGCCAGCGAGCTGAACTTATGTCAGCTGCCTTGGTTCTATGGAGCCATTTAGTCTGTGTGTGTTTTGGCCAACCTCGCTCCCTTTTTTTTTTTAAAAGAAAAACACAAGTCCACAATTTGTGCCATGATATAGTCCCGCAGAAATGTAAGACTTGTGTTCTGCACGGGATCTGCAGGGTCTGCCAGGCTGCTGTTTGGCTAAATTGCTTCATATTGTCATATATTTTTTTTACTCTGTAGAGTCACGTTTGAATGTATAACTCCATTGCTTTCATGTGAAGCTCTGAACCCGATGATTTCATCCCACCTTAACAGGGTTTGAATTACGATCTGAGTTTTTTGGATCTTATTACAAAACCTTTATATAATCATTTCAATCTCAGTTCCCATGTGTTGAATGGTGTGTCAGGCTGTTGCATGTGCCCCGAATGTCCAGTTAATCTGCTCAGACAATTGGAGCAGGGAAGCGGGCAGAGTGGTAATGGAGTAAACTTGTCACTGCATCGGAAAACAGAGGACATGTGTTCACTCACTGGCTGGCTTTTTTGTTTTCCTTTGCCAAGACCTCATGCTGTGGTGTCCCATCAGGCCACTCATGTCTGAAAGGACTCCTGGCTTCCTCTCCTGCTCTCTCACTCTGTCTGTTAAACTCACACACATGCACACACGCTCACTATCACACGCAACAGGGTTCTGTTTTTAGCTTTCTATGTTTTAAATGTTGCAGGGCATTGACACAAAAACTAGGTGTCAAAACAGGGTTTTTTTAAGTAAAAGAAGAAGCTTTTTTATTTTTTGTCACATACAATCATACTGAGTATCAATAATGAGTAAGTAACTTGTGTGCATCTGCATAGGTGTAAATACAGAAGGTGCAACTAGTTCAGTGCACAAGGGCCCAGAAGCTTTCAGAAACCCATAAAGGAAGCTGATCATTGCCAACCACCTTGTGTGTGCCACTTACGGATTAAAATGTTTTCTACCTCCATGCCTGTTCATACGAGTGTGTGTTTGTGTTTAGGGCAAAAGTTCAGGCCCAACTAAAAATATTTGCAAGTTCACTTGTGCTGCTGCCTGCTTGTTTTTGATGATGAGGGAAACAGAGCACCCAGAGGAAACCCACGCAAGCTCAGGGAAAACGTGCAAAACACACTGATGCAACAGATGCAATCAGTTATGGAGAAATGTCTGATTAAAATCATCATCTTTTAAGTGTTTGCAGTATTACGTCAAGGTGTAAATTAGAGATCATGTGAAAGTGAATGAACTCTCAATAAGAGCAGAGGACATGCAGAGACATCTGCCAAACATTGACCTGAAGGAAACAAAGAAACCTGAGTCATCCCCTGAGCAGCACTTTATAAAACAAGTCAGCACTTTTCCAGTGAGTAACTGTTAACTTGCTGAGTCTGGCGTTCTCAAATGTATACTTTGAAGGACAAAGACTTACACACCTGTTTAGCTGCAGTTTCCCATAATTCAAGTAAATGTTGCCTGAAACCTTGAGGAGCCGTTTCAAACACTTTTTTTTTTATAGTGCAACTTGAAGGCTCGATCTTCCGAGGCTAAAGTAGATTAATTTTCCATCCTAAGTTTAACAACTACGTAGTCTGCCAAAACTTTCCAGCTTTTCTTTGTCAAATAGGTGTAATTTGCTTCATAAATCACCTCGGGACAAATTTATTGGAGGGGGACTGCTATCAAGGCTCGCGGTTGCTTTGTGTTTCAGCACACTGCTGCATCTTTGGTCGCGTGGTTCATAATTTTCCTCCTGCAATAATCCGCTCAGTGTCAGCTTTGACACCTGATAAAAGTGAGAGGTTTAATAAAACGAAATTGTTTGCCATCCTCCTATAATTCCAACCTAATTAAAAAAGTCCTGGGGGATTTCCCAGTTGTTCCCTTTCATGTCTTTGACTTCTGTCACTTCTTGTTTCCTCGGGGCCTGTCACAGCATGGATTGTAAATGACTCATCAGTCTGACTCTTGCAAGAACTCACTCTGCCCATTTAAGCAGTTATTACAAAGAGGCTATGGAAATGAAAACCATCTTTTAAAACCTCTATAAAAAAGGTGATGATGAGCAATTGTTTTAGCTCTTCTTCTGTAGTCAAACCACTTCCTCACTAGCTGATGGTGTTATTTTTGTGTCCATGACACTGAAACAAATAGAAATGGTTATGTAAATGTAAGCTACTAAAAGTAAACAGCAGGTTTTCTCTATACTTCCTTAGAACTTTATGGTTACCAAAAAGATGCAACACTTCAGAACAGCTGTTGCTGTTTTATTTGCGTCCCCATCTGTGTTTGCTTGTTTGTGCATGTTTACTTTGTATTGAGTAGAAAATCAAAATGTTTAGATTTTTCATTAATTCACAAAGTATAATAACAGAGCAACAACTACATCCCAGTTGAGTCTGATTATCACGCTGCCATACCAGTGTATCTGCATTGAGCTGCGTGGCACTTTCAGATTTTTTCTCTCTTTCTTGCTCTCCTGTTTTTTGGAGACTTTTATGTGATTATGTCTAAAAAAGTGATGCATCAGCTTAAAAATCATGTCTTTCCAATTTTGCATGCTCAAAAAGAACAAAAGTGACCGAATACAGAAGTACAGCAGTCAGAGAGGAGAATCTGAAGATGTATCTCTTGTTCTGCATTTCACAACTCTGCAAACAGCTCTTCATAATCTTCAGTGTGACTTTGTTGCATCTTATGTAAGCTAGCTAAATCCATAAATCTGCAGAGGTTAATTTGTTGTCTTCCTCTAGCTGCTAACACTAGCTTCACCCCTCGCCTGCTATGCCCTCCTCCTTTCTATTTCTACATTTGTTTGGGACATTTTTCAACATTTCAGTGGCCAAAGTGCTTTGTCAGTAACATCTCAGTCACTCTGCAGCAGCATCCATCTGTTTTATAGTCACTGGCTAGCATTATGGCTATTCTTATTTTCATATTTGCATGCAAGTGTATGTGTGCATGTTCCCACCATGGTTGGGTGTTTATGCATGCATGTGGGTTTCCAGTGGGCTGCTGGCAAGGTTAGAGGCCAGTTAATCCCTGATCCAGCCCGAACACCCATACAGCTGCTTGCAAAAACCAGAAGGTGTGTTTGTGTGTGTCTGTGTGTGTGTTTCCTTCTAGAGTTTTCATATGCAGACAGAAAAAAAGCGAAAAGGGAATATTTTGCAGTTGCAGAGATGACCAGATGCTCTTGCCTGCGTGTGCATTCACACATCCATGTGTCTGCAGATGACAGGGTGTGTGCTAAAACTTAAGCAAGTGATTGTGAAATGTGTCTGACAGAAAACTCACAACTCCTATAAACTCATGAGTAAGACAATTAACACCAAAGTTTTGAGTAAGCAGCAATAATGAGAGTGGAGCATAATAAATACATAAATAAATGGTGAAAAGATCATTTCCTGAAAATCTTTGTGCAGGCAGTTTCTCTAGAAGTTGACTCACTTCAATTTGGCACATTTTCAGATGAGAGCAATGGGATGGCTACATAACGGTCCAGTGTGGATGATTTAGTGGCTTCTAGTGGTGCATTTGCAGATTGCATCCTTCTGAATGTCCCTCCATCCAACCCCCTTCATTCAAACTCATAGGAAACTTTTCTGGACTACTGTAGAAAAATGGCCACACTGTAGAAGAGGACCCACCAAATGCAATGACCGGAAAAATGAAATAATTCTTATTTTCAGGTGATTGCACACCAACAAAAACATACTTATGAATACTATAACCCATTACTGCTATATTCTACAAATAAATCCCCTTAAATCATACCTGGTGGACCTCTAACAAGGTCCAGTCTTAAACTGTTAATTTGATGATTATTACAACAAAAGATGTAGAGAGGAGCATAATCATTTGTGTCAGGTTAGAAGTTCTCACTCATATGTTTTCTGCTCTCTCTCTTTTCTTACATTATACTGTTATGTTTGTTTGGAAATTTATAGGATGTTTGATGCACTTAAGTGTTCTTAATTCCTTGTTGTTTCTCTCTAATCACAGATTAAGGAGTCAGAAATGAAAACCATGAGGATGATGAGTGTTGAGTTTTACTTCACATGAAAGTGAAGTAACAAGAAGAAATAAATTTCTGCTTCTGCAGCCAGTAACGACCTCATTACACAGTAAATCAAGGCTGTTATGTTTTAAGGCTCCACAGGAGAACACATCCAAAACTAGTAACCACACTGTGCTAACCCGCTGTAGTTAAAACGGTGTTAGTTGGTCGGTACTTTACTTTGCATTGCTCGGTTCTCCCCTCAACCCCCTTGCAACCCCTTCTCCCTTCACCTCCATATCATTCTGCCTCTCCTGCTGTTTCAGGATGATGTCCAACAATGACATTCGTTCTCATTCATCCAGCAGCTCTGGTGCAGGTTCTGAATCACAGTGAATCACCCCTTTGCTGGCACAGAAACCTTTGGACTATGAAGCTGCCGTTAACCACAAGGATCGCCAAAGAGGAACGAAAGGTCACATTATTATAATGTAGACACACAGTCTGCTACCAGGCTATTACAAGGGGAGATGGGCAGCTGCCAGAGCCTCAGATCTTAAATTCAATTTTCCTCCTCTTTATGATTTTAAGTGTTGCCCAGTAAAACACCATATGGTTGCTCTTATTTTCCCAAACATTCAAAAGGGGTAGCCTTCAGCTTGCCTCATTCTCCAGCACAAGCACGAGCACAGAACCCAAAGCCTCTTGTTGCCAAAAATAAATACAAATACAATAGCAACATAACTGTGGTAAAATAAAGTTGCAGTATAGTAGCCCACAAGTGGGGTGCTATTCTTCTCTGGCCGTAATCTTTTTTTTTTTATTGATAACAATCATGCCAAATTCTTAGAAACACACAGTCATCAAGCCAACAAAGTCCTGTGGGTCAAGATATGAAATAAGAAAGATGATCAAAAATTGTTCAGCCAAATGGCTACAATACAAACATTGTTAGCTAACCTGAAATGTCAGCTGTGCTCCCTGATTGCACTAAACAACAGAATGTGATAAGAACAGTTGGTCAAAGTTGAACCAGGAACTTGGTCCTTAATTCCTTGTTAAACTGTATGAGAATGATGCACAGTTAAACACATAATGTAACATCATTTCCACAGAAGGCTGTTTAAAGACCAGCATGTCTGTATTGCACATTTTAATGAGCTGTGTACTTACATCATCTCAAATGTTTCTAACAGCGTTCAAAATCAGATTTTATTTCATCTAGTTTAGCAATTTGGTTTCATTTTGTGCCCTGTTACTTAAACCTGAGGTAAGACAAGTCACAGAGTTAGAGGAAAGTTGGCAAATGTGGCTAAATGTAAATGTACATGAGTAATTCAGCCTGAGTCAGTTTGATAGATTTTAATCTGCAACGATGGCTGTTTGGCACTTAAATTAACAAATCCTATGGTCCAACATTTCTTCAAGACATCATCAAACTCTCTGTTTTCATTGTTTTGATTGAGAGACCTCTAGCAACAGAGATTACTCATTGGGTGTTTTGGTAATTAGTGAGTACAATAACTGTATCATTATCAATAGTGATTGTGGCCAAAAACACAAGGATAATGAGACTGAAAAACGATAGCATCAGTCCTTACAACAAATGGTCTAAAACAACATATGTTCACTTTCAAGGTCTTTCTCTACCCTGACATTCTGGTCACAAACATGGATGATTGAGTGCATCCAGGTCACAAGATACATCCAGCTGTGATCTCAGCTGGACTGAGACCTGACTGTGCCGTGATTACCCGAAGCAGAAGACTTGATGGCGAGGAGTTTGGAATTCTCATAGGCCTTTAGGGAAGTGTGAGAATGAACTCGAGCCAATTACCAGAGAAATTTTCTCTCTGGCTCTGTGTCTTCCTCTCTCCCCCACAGGACTGTCTCCTGTTTGTGATGAATGAGATCATCTTGGACCTCACAGAGAGGAAAAGTGCTGCTGCTGAAGAAAACCATGAAAATGAATGAATTTCTGTATGTTTTTAGAGAGTCTCACTGAAACAGAGGCTTCTGAACTTCAGATAACACTTATACATGAGGTTAACTTTTTGAAAAACCTTCTCCTTCCTTCTCTCTATTCGGTGCATAACTATAACTAACCAAAACATTATTTTCTCTGAGTCATCAAAACAACCCCTCCTGATTACACAATTTCCCATATCTGATTAAGAAGTGCATTTCACAGTAAATTCAGTAAAGAACTCACATTAATTTGTTTATTATATCAGCAATCCATAAAGTTTGACATCAAGGCTCTAACCTCATCGCTCCCCACTTGATTGCAGAGAGTGAGGCACGTCATGTGAGTATTTCAGTGCAGCTCCAGTTGACTGCCTGAACGTGCTCCATTTTTTTTGACAGTAAAATCAAGTGAGATAATGAACTAAAACAAATGTTCTGGCCACTAATAGGAGATCCAGTTTCAAAGAGAGAAAGCCGTTTGCCTCACTGCAGCTAGCAGCCAACACTCTGTGGGTCTTGTGCTCCTCTCCCAAGCGAAATCATGAGATTTCTCCAGCACTGTAATCCCATGCAGCACAACAGAATAGATCATTGTTTGGAACAGTAGCTGAGTCACAAGCTCATGGTGTGCAGCGTCCAGATATGTAGCTTTAATCCCTTCAGAGCCATAACTGGAACCTATAAACTTGTGAGTGGTGCTAGATTTGAATATATTATATACATATACATGTACATGCTATATACATATACATATGTTGGTTTGTGTTACACATAAATCTAAACCATCTGTGCAGAATTTTAACTAGGATTTAAGATGATGAGAAGAGAACAACGATGCAGTGTGGTTAAGTTTCTCAGACTAATGAGTAACAATAAATTCTTAATTAAGGTCAGCGTAAAGTGTCAATAAACTGTGTGAATTTTATATTCAAGACTTATTACTTGGGCTTGTGTGCATTGTGTGAGGTTTATGTGCTCA
>JAUZTA010000007.1:12944604-12956386 GCA_034780835.1 Ctenochaetus striatus
TCCTGTTTGTGATTATAAGAAAGTGGTGCATTGTATCTCAACAAGTCTTATTTTTTTATCAGGTAATCCATATAGTTCACAAACCACCAGTGGTCTACTCAAGTGTCCTACGCCCCCTCCAGCCAAAAGCCAGTCTCTAAACAGGAAGCACTCCATGGAGCTGGGCCAGGTGGGCCTGCTATCGCCTGCCTCCCTCTCACCAATGGGCTCCACACAGAGTGAGTATAGCTGAGGCTGACCAACTATTGGGCTGCTCGCAGTGTTCAAACTGACTCGTGCTGGAACATCTTACATAAGCTTTTCTCAAGCTTCAAGTTTCCAGGTCCAGATTTTTTTTCATTAATTTATTATTTTTCTGACAAAATATGAAAAATTAACTTGGTGAAGTTCCAGAAGAAATAGGGAAGAGCATAAAAATGGATAAAAGCGCAGGGATGTTATCTGAAACTTGTTAAACACATGGAATATTCATTAATACAGGCACATTTCTCCACATTATTATGTATTCTGACTAAAAGCAGCTGCATGCAGATTTTCAGAAAGGGGAGTAGAGTTTTGGAGGAAGAGCCTCATGATTTTGATTTAACTTTAAAGCTATTTTTCAGGAGGGTTAGGTCATACTAAGCCATTTAATCATCTAATGAAACACTAAATCGCCAATAAAAAGGCATAATTTTGTCTTGTTAAGCTCTTCCTTACAAAACTTTATGAGCATCACCTGCTGAAAAGTACTCGTCTCTGCCTTAATCTGCTCTGTTTGTTTTGACCCACTTTCCTACTTCAGGATCGGGGACCCCCAAGCCATCCACCCCCACACCCACCAACACGCCATGCTCGACCCCGCACCCTGCCGACGCCCTCTCTGCTCCTCTCTCGGTGACCCCAACCCCTTCAGACCCCCCTATGGTCCAGAGTCAGTCGCAGCCTGCCCTCCTCGCACCCTTCGCCCAGCAGCAACTGGCCTTAAGTCAGCCCCTGCCTGTTATGACCATTCCCCTGCCCACCATGGGTACGTCTATCACCACGGGAACCACCTCGTCGCAGGTCATGGCCAACCCGGCGGGCCTTAATTTCATCAACGTGGTCAGCTCCGTCTGGTAAGAGAATAATTGATCCCTGATGTGAGGCCGTCACTTGCTGGTCGCAGTCGCTTTTCATGACCATCCTGTACTGTTTGTGCAGCAGTCCTCAGACCTTGATGAGTGGCTCCAACCCCATGCTGGGTCCAGGCCTTAACCTGAGTGGAATCCTGCCACCTGGAGGGCTGATGCCCACCATGCAGTCAACAGCACAGACTGGTAAGAGATTTCATTGCCACATCCCCTTATTGCCTCTGCCTACAAGGTTATTCAAAGGTTATGTATTCTGTTTGTTTGTTTGTCATGTCAGCAGGATTACTGAAAAACTGCTGGGCTGGTTTTTATGAAACTTAGTGGAAAGGTGTGCACGGGCCAAGAGAGAACCAATTAAATTTTGGAGCAGATGCGAAACACGGGGCAGATACACAAATTATTTTTGGAAACACTAGGCCCTCATGTTACCAAATAGATCTAACAGCTCAATCAGCAGTCAGCAGCTGAAAGGAAGGAAAGAGGATTTACTGAATTGCGCAGGGGCATTTCGAGGTTCCAACAAACTTTGGCTGCACCAGGAAACAAACGAGTTATCAGAAGACTTGACAGGCCCTTAACAACAAAATCCAGACCAAGCTTTACATCTCTAGGGAGAAGTCCTTCCAAAAAATCTGACTATATAAGGAGAATAATTATAAAAAGTTAAGCACTTTAACCAGAGATCCACCTTCTTAAACTGCCTGGGTGTACAACAGTAGTCCAAGGTGTTAAAAACAGTGTGGTTTAATGTAATACAGTAGTAATGTGTTTAAATCTAAGCCTAAAATGTCTGGTGACTCATGAAAAAGCTAGACGAAAAGTTCATTTAGTGAAGAAAATCCTTTGTTCGTCTGTATTTTTCTGTCTGCTGAGTTCACCTGCGATTTGTGTTGCAGGGAGTCCTTTTGGTCTGAACAGCAGTGCTGGGTTGAGACCACTGAACCTACTGCAGGTATGTCTGTGCCGGTTGGTCTGAACCACTGTTAGCAGCATGCGAAAGGTTTTTGTTTGACATAGAAACTTGTCCTGATTCCCCTCCTGTGTTACCACACCTGAAAGAGCAGTGAGCTGTGTGAACCAGCAGCTCAGTTTCCTTACAAATCCTTTTTTCCTCACTTCACTGCATATATGCCATGCAGTGAAGTCCCTTTAAGTATTTCTAGTTCAGATATTCTGATAGCGGTAATGGTCTTGTTACCTTGTGTTGTTGGATTGCTTTGTTAATCCTCCCTTTTCCCTTTGCTCTTGTCCCTCTGTGCATCACTCCTTTCCCTTTCCTCTCTTCGTGTCCAACCCTTTGTTTATCCTCACCTCCATGTCTGTAATTTCCCCAATTTTTTGTTGGTCTTTGTGTGTGTGTGTGTGTGTGTGTGTGTGTGTGTGTGTGTCTGTGTCTGTGTCTTTGTGTTTTACATCTCCAGATCCCCACTGGTCCTCTCATCTTTAACTCTCTGCAGCAGCAGCAGCTGTCTCAGTTCTCCCCACAGAGTCAGTCGGCCACCTCCAGCCCTCAACAGCAGGGGGAGACGGTGAGGCACACACATTTTGCACACATACACACACATGCTAAGTGAAAAGAACCATATTAAAATTTTTTGGCACTTCTTTCATTAAGTAGTTAGGACAGCAACGGTGAGATATTGCCAGTTGTGTTAGATTAAATCTGAATTTGGAGTTTAATAGTATTTATATCAGAGAGATTTTTAGCATCCATGCTTGCACATTTCTAAACTGGGCACCACGTAATAGCAGAGAAACTGAAACTGTTGACTGTCCACAGAAATACATCTGTGAAACATTAGACTACATTTATATAGTGTTGAAGATACTCAAAAGCAAAACAAGCACAAGTTTATCTACCATCTTAGCACAACACTGTCCTTTCTAATTCACAAAACGAGATACTGGTGCGACATTGTTCAAATGAAAAAAGTAAAAGACAAAAGGATTTAAAAAGTTAAAGTTTAGTTTATCTAATAACTGTAAGTGTAAGTTCAACAAGATCGGGCTCAATATTTGTATACAAGTATATTTATTTTGCAATTTCTGGGAATCAAATTTTCCCTCGTAATTGTGTTCAGAAGAAATGTGTTTTGAATTGCATTTATATGCATTCTTAAAAAGAAGAAGCCCGGTCATAACTTGCTTTTAATTAGAATGTCTTTTAAAACTTCTGCTAGTTCCTTAAGTTTGCTGTTTAATAGAATTTGTAACTTTGTTTTTGTGCTGGCGGTGAACATGTGTGTGTGTTTGTGTGTGTGTGGAGAGTGTGTGTGCTGACCTCAGTGTTTTTGAGTTAGCTTTTGACTTTCTTTGCAGGGTGACCAAGGGTCGGATCAAAGTTTAGGAAACCAGCAAACAGCGGTCATCAACCTGGGAGTGGGAGGCTTCATGTCTTCACAAGCAGCAGGTATGACCCACAGACACACACAGGCACACAAACACACAAGAAACGCACACACATTTCTTTAAAAAAAACATCTCTCTTTGTTCAATCCATTAACCTGTTTCAGAACAAATTGACCCCATACCACTAACTAGTACTAATAAGATTTACTAATTTATTAATTACTGTAATTACTGTACATTAGGTCTCATTGTCTGTAACTGAACATGATCATTTTACTGTAGTTAGCCATTGTTCCTCTCAGTGGAGCATGTGACATCTGACAGGAGAGACTCAACCCCCTTCTTCTCTGCTACATTCTCTTTTTTTTATTTTTTTCCTCTGTTGTTTTTTCCCCCCACCCTTATTTCTTTCCCTCCTGCATCAACTTCCTGTTTTCCCCCTTAACCCGCCCTGCTCACTCACACCTCTCCACCCCATCCTTGCTTTTTGCCTTCAATTCAATTAAAACATCTATGCACACGGTCATTTACCTGTGCCTTCCTTGCAATTTCCCCTCTCTTTGTCTTCTCTCTCTTTTACTTCATGTGTTTCTGTTACGTGGTGCTGCATCACTGAAACCACAACCCCCTCCCACCTTCTCCCTTTTTAACTCATCAATATGCCCCTTTGGTATGTGCATTTTCCTCTTTTCATACTTCACTCCATCCTTTCCTCTGCCTCTCTCCCTCTTGCTGTCACACCCTTCCCTCTGGGGCTCCCTCTCTCCCTCCTACTCCCCCCCTCCCCCGTAGTGCTGTCCCAGTTGGGCTGTGGGCTGGACGGGTCTGGGCCCCCGCTGCCTTCTCCAAGGCTTCAGCAGCAGCACCAGCCACAGATCCAAGTAATACAGCAACTTTAACATCTATATACACATATACATGTCAGCAGGCCTAGATTCTTCAGCCAACTCTCCATGCCTTTATCTAACAGGCAGGTGTATGTTGTGCTCCACTATGGACTTTCAGAAAGGACAGTTATGATCTGTCACAGTCTAAAAAAGACAAGAACTTTCTTATCTTTCCTTACACATAAATTCAGTATTTTCATCAGACCTGGGTAGTTAAAAAGTTAATCAAATGATTGCAAACAATTATGTACTTAAATGTCACAGAATAAAATTACATTTTATAGCCCACTGGAGCCTGAATGATAAGAGCTTTGAACAGTAGAAAACATTATCTGTAAGAAACCATGCAAAACTAATGGGAACATGTTTTAGTCTAAGCCATCACTGTTTCCTCAAATTTAGCTTTTTTTTTCTGTTCAGTAAATAAAAAAAAAATCTTAAACAGAAATTGAGAATGTACTCCTCTAATACACAGTTGTAGTTGAAGTTGCATCACCCCCCGGGTCTGATTTTCAGCCTTGTGGAACTCTTTTTTTTTCTCTCTGTTGTAGATCCACACCATTCACTCCATCTTGTGTTGTGTCTTTGGTTTGATATGTTGTTTGACAAAAGATCACAGCAGTCCAAGTTCTCCCAGCAACCCACACACACACACACACACACACACACACACACACATACACACACACACACACACACACCAGAGCTTGTGGCACCTCCAATGGCAGCAACTAACAGCGTGTCGAGCTGGGAGGCATGTTCTTACAAAGGGATTAGCGACAGGATCTGAAATATTATCACAAAGTACATACTGTTTAAATGTTGCTGACTGCATCATGACAGATTAGAGATGATACACTGTAAGCATGAATCATAAGGTGTTAAAAAAAATTTCATTTTGTTTTATTCATTTGTTTATTTATTTGCCAAGTTGAAGTTGCTGACTTACTCTGAGCAGAAAGCACGGTTGCTAAGCTGCATGTCTGTCTCTTGCCAGGATCACAGCCAATAATTTGTGTCTCCAGAACGCCACTGGTGCTGCTTGACTGTGTCCTGCCTCACTCCCCAACACACCCCGACCTGCCCCCAATCTGTCATCTCTCCCTTCTTCTCCCTCCCCTCTGCAACCCATTAACCACTCTTCTGTGTTTCTCTGCACACTCCTCTTGTATGTCGTACCAGGCTTTAGTTCAGCTTCACTAACCTATGCCAGTTATTGGTGCCCCTGTAACACAAACGCATTCTGCTGGTAAAGTAAAATAAAGTTTGATTCCAGTTTGAGAGAGTTTGCTCAACATGTCATGCTAGTTCTTAACTAATGCCACAGTTGCTTACACATACGTTAGATCCACTGACAGAAAGATGCAGTCTGTGTCTTACTGTAGCACTGAAATCCCCTCTGATATGTTTTGTTTCTCGTCTTTCTTGCCGCTCTGGACAGTTGCAATTCTTGCAGCACCAAATGCAGCAGCAGCAAATGGCTATGGGGGCAGCAGCTCCTCCGGGGGGAGCGCCACGGCAACATACCGCCAGCCAGCCAAGAAGTAAGAGGAAGAGGAGCATGCCACAGCCCCTCCCTAAGTCATGACAGACTTAAATCACACTAAGAACCCCTTCGCCCAGCTTCACAAGGACGTGAATGATCCATACTGTGCTCTTTGTCTGCCTCACTGTGGAGACTGCAGGCAAAAAAAAAGACTTTTTTTTGTCCTTTCTGTGTCTTTTTCTAGCTGACAAATTTGTATGTAATGGTTGTCAGTGGTTTTGGGAGAACCAAAACTGTGTCTGCCGTTAGAGGATGAGGTTTTTAGAGCAGGGAGCCCTACACAGAGAACCTTAGAGATATTTTTTTGAGGTGAAACAAGAGAGACGGTTCTCGTAGGTAGCAGGCTTTCACAGCAACAAATCGCCCCTTCAGGAAGACTTTTCTCTACGGGGGGCCCCCCCCGTGGACCGAGAGGATCATGAACACACATTCTCAGAGGATTCCTCATGAGCTTGCCTCCACTTGGTTGACCCTGGTAGTAACTGCCCTGTCAGCACAGATCCCAGCTGAACTTACTGACACCAAATCCTCCATATTAAAACCATTACATGTGAAAATGCAAATCTGATCTTGGAGTAGTGCCTGGGGGCAGCTCTCTACCTCTCAGTCTGTCGAAAGTCTTTCTTCTTATTAGCCATTTTGGCACAGGGCTCGACCGGGGAGGGGAGGGGGTTCAAGATCATCATGCAAGACAGTGTACCTGCTTTTGTACAGCACATTTTGAAAAGGCATTTCCTTTTAATGAGTTCAGGAGCCTTGAGCGTATTCTTACGAGACATCAATTGGGTGTGTGTGTGTGACATATTTCTGGACACTGAGAAATAATTTTTTAAGCAGTCTTTGTCAGCAATTTTATTGTTATTAAAAAAGAATATATATTGACAGTGGAAAATACAGCTTTTAGATAAAAAAAAAGCTTGTCTGAGGCTCTTTATTGTGTTTTCTTCACACTTCGTGCAACTTTGTCGATAAGTTTCTGGATTTCTCTCTGTCGCGCTGTTGCTCTGCTGATACACTCCTGCAGCTTCTCCCCGGACAGTGACGTCCCACCTGAGTCCCAAGGAAAAGATTGTTAGCAGCCATGTTCGTAAAACCTCTTTTGATTCAACCTAATTGTTAAGTTTGATTTTTGTTTTTTGCTTATGAACTGCAGGAGCTCCAATCAAGCCTTGTTCATCAGTTTTACAGCTGTAACTACGACTGAGTGTTAATTCTTCTTGTGAGGGGATTCTGTGTTTTAGCAGAATATGTAGACTGTTTCACTGTGTGTCAGCCAGGCTCGTGTGGATTGTAGGAGGCCAAAATTAATTGTAAAAGTTCAGTTGAGGTAAAACATTACATTCATTCCAGTGCGAAACAACAAACACTTTAAATGAATATCTGGACAAAAAGCAATAACCTCTGATGGAAACAGAGAGGGAATCTAGTTTATGTAATATTTCAGTTCATTTTTATCAACACTGCTTTTTATACTCAGACACTAAGAACAAGAAAAGACTAAGTTATATGTTTCATAGCAGATAAATTTAGGTTAAACAGCCTAAGAACAGTACTGAGCAAAAAGTAGACAAAAAAAAAACTGTGGCGGTAGATGAGCTTTGTGCTTCCTGCATTATTGACAATGAGGAGTCCCTAATGAGTTTTTCTTTTTGTAATCAATAAGAAATTGGATTCACACAGAATAGGCTTCACAGAGAATAGGCAAATCATTACATTCTGTCTTTCTGACCTGGTTTGTGTACAGTGCAGAGTCGATCTTTCTCATCTGTCACCACAGTGAGCTGAGCCGTCGACAGACTCTCCTCCTCAGCTGTCGGGTCCACCATCAGTATGGAGCTTCACGGAGAGAGAGAGCGCCGGGGTTACAAAAGATGCACATCACACTCAGAAACACAGAATAGAGTTTTTTTTTTAATCCTGATGAGACAAACTTAAAAATCCTTCACTTACTCATCAAAGACAGAAAAAGAGACACCAACTGGATGTTTGTTAACATGCAGCCCACGTCTCTTTTCTAAATTCACCTCCGGGGAATGTGTCTCTGTGCTGACGGTCACCTCTGGGAGTTGTGCTGTGGAGAGCAGGGAGACTACAGTTAATTTAACAATACAAAGCTTCTAAAAACAGACCTCTGTGACCAAGGCCAGTATGGTGGGCAGGATAGTTGTTTGCAGTGTAAAACAATACTGCAATAAACAAATACACTAGATTACTAACCCTGAAATAAATTACATAAATATAGAAATGCAGTAAAACTCTAAAAAAACAAACAATTGTGTGATTTTTCATGTCAGTAACAGTGAACACTATTGCTTCCCATAGTTTTTAAGGCACATACTGTTCTTCAGGGCAGCCAGCAGGGCAATGATACAAGCATCCAACACGTTCCCGTCATAGTCGAGACACATCAGGTCACAGTAGAGCACCCAGCAGAGCTACAACCAGATGCAGCAGAATCAGGACCGATGACCCCCCCACAACATCCAACAGAACCAGAGCGCGCACATGATTCTGGACTCACCTTTCCTCTTTCAATGCACAAGTCCTCTGCTTGGATCACTTCAGAGCTGCAACAACCGTTTAAAAAGAGCTGGTTAGTAAAACAAGTTGGCTGGCATTAAAAGCGATAACACACCTGATTAAACTGTGAAATAAAAGCTGAAATGCGAACTCAAATCAGTGACACCTTTCAATCACATCAGCGATGAACTGGCTGGCGGCCTGGGCCTGTTCTCCGGGCGGACCAGGACGGAACCGAGAGGAACACAGAGGCGGCAGGTCCACGTTGGGCACTACACAAAAATAGAGAGAGCATTAATGCAGACTCCTATAGACTCCTCCTATGAGTGGATATGTAAAGCAACACCACTTACAGACCAATAACAGGCACGACTGCGATCATATGAACAAATGACAAACACTGATTAACTTGACAGAGCGTTGGATGGACTTTGCTCTGGTTCATAAACTGACTGGTACATATAGTTTCTGTTTATATATATATATATGCTTGGTGGGTGGAAGTTATGAAACTAGTTCTAATATTTAATGAAGACATACAAAGTAGGAGGTAAGAAAAGTTAATTTGAAGGTTTCTATTATGTATTCATTTATTTTACAGAGTTGAATATCTGAAATTCCTGATATTATAACCACATTAAAAGTTTAATAATAATAATAATAGACGAAATAATCGATATCCACCTGGTGCACCCTGCATTAAAACAGGTGACACCCTCGTGCTGTACTTACCGATGTAACCTTTCTCAGGTGCATCCACTGTAGGGTTTGCCAGCTCCTGCGGATGAAAGAAAACAATAAATTAGTAGATATTTCGTTGCCTGCTTAAGATTCACGGGAATGAGGTCTTGACTGCCTTGGTTTTCATCATTTACCGCTTTGATGCCGCAGATGACCGTCGTGTTTCCAACCTTCACCAGGGCTGAGCCATCTGCTGTGGATATGGAGCCTGAACAGAGAAAAGCATCACGTGTAAACTACAGAAAAACACAGCAAAACATTAAAAAAAATACCACGGATATTGTCTAATCAGCGCCGTCTCACCTATATTCAGAGTAGTTGTTCTGAATTCTGACAGCTCACGTCCATCAGGTCGGCAATTTTCCTTCTGAAAACGAGAAAAAACATGACATGATCACTGAATCGGAAGTCCTGACCAGTTACTATGGACCAAATGTGAGCGTTTTCATCACTGACCAGGAAACTTCTGTGGTACTCCAAAGGCTCAGCAGTCCTGGAAGTGTACAAGTTCACAAGGGAGGAAAGAAAAAGTGAGTGGTTGTTGGTTTACACAGACTGAAACTGTCACAAATACATTTGTCCGTGCTGACAGACGCTTTACATTTGTAATTCTGAACTCAAAGTGAAAATCCTTCCTTGAATTGAATAGTTTCAGCTTCTGTTTCGTATTAGTTAGCTACTAAGCAGTCAGATGTATGTCAACTGTAAATGTTTATTTTAAAAATGTTATAACAGGACACAACTCTTCACAGGTCTGAAAGGTTTGCACTGCGGATCATTTACTTTTCCAAAAACAGTGAATCATCAGATCTCACAGGACGCTAGTGATAAATAGATTTCGTAGCTAAGAATAAAACGTAAAAAGATTATTTTCGTTGTAATGGCAACAGCTTTATCAGTCTTACTTGAAACCAGCCGCCATGATGTTTTGATTGACCACGTGGGTTTGGAGTTTGCACTACGGTAGCCGGTAAGAGGAGGCACGAGCATGACAGAGGTAAAATGCGATTTTGATGTGATTTTTTTGCGGCGTGTTCAAAATAATGAAAGTTGTAGATAGTTGAGTTTAAAAATAGATCGATTTGTATGACGGTTTCATATATTCTATGTATTTTGTATCCTATAGCATACTTATGTTAAACACAAACTTGACATTTCAGTACGTGAACAATAATATAAGATGCCATAATATCAGGGTTTGCAAGGTTCCAACTATATATTAAATCAATAAATAATGTTTTTTTTTTTTCATGTGACCCTTCCTTTCTCTGAAAAGAGAACACTGAAAAACAAGTTTTATTATCTTCACCAATAATTTAATATAATTTTGACATCATTCACACATATGTGTTGGAGTTCGTAACTCACTCACATATAATTTTAGATACACACGGTAATATGAGAGTGTCTGTTGCTTATTGTGTTATTAATGTAAGTACAAATAAACTGAATATTCGCGGACGTATTCCAAAATGATATGGATATAGAAACTATGAAGCTGGTGTATAACAGTGATTTTATGGATCTAGTTGATGAATATGTGACCAGGAGAATCACTTTCAACGCCTTAATTTCTGTTACTAATTATAGCAGTGCGTTTTGTGCTCTGACATATCAAACTGTCTGCTGTGTGAAAGGCTTATGGACTTGTTCTGCAGTCTGCTGTGTAAATCCATGTATCTACCTCTCGAAAGTAGATGTCCACTTATTCTGCATATTCAGCCTGTTTAATATTATATAGAATTAACACAAATAATTTCAAACCCCTTGTCTATTATTTTTATCAACTTATAGTTGGGTCCCTCCAGTTTTCACAACTCCCATCCACTAGATGGCAGTGTGTTTGCTACAGGCTGTCACGGGACTGCTCGGTGTTCTCTTGCCACTAACTGATGATGTGGTCGAGAACAGCCTGTCACTTCCGCGTCGGCGTTGTGTTCAGTTTTGATTGGAAGTTAGTGTTAAGGGTTTTAATTTAGTGCTTAAACCTTCTGCAAAATCTCGAAAGGTTGTGTTTTATTACATATTTTGGAAGGTTTGAGTTCCGGCTATAAGACAACGAAGTAAAGCAAGGAGAAAACAAGCTAGCTTTTTAGCTAGCCACTTCGACTGGTGGTCTGTCTGTGGCTGAATGGTAACTTATAGGAGATGGATTGTCTCTGTGAAATAGTTCAAGCCTTGGTCGCATTGGCAGCTTTAGGTCTTATTGTGGTAAGTAGATTTAGTATCTTTTTTACATTATAAGAGCAGGGATCTGTTATAGCTTGTTTTGGGAAAATATGGGCTTATGCATCTCCAGTTTGTTGCACTGATTGACAGTATCAGTGACGGTGTGGATTTCCTTCTCAGTGTACTTTTCCATGCAGGGAGTCCTTAGGCAATGCTGTGTGCTTGGCAGGTTGTTAACATTAAAAGTCACATTTATCTTATTCCTTCCCTTAGCTTTATTTTTTTAAATCTTCATTTTCTTTCTCTGTTTGTTTCTAAACACTAAAATATTGTTATTAATCCTGAAGAAGTCATGGCTTAATGTTCCATAGCAGCAGCAAATGTACTGACTTTGAGTTGGAAAACAAAATTCTCAGAAATAGTATAACTTAGCACAATTTACATATAAAATGGCTTTC
>JAUZTA010000007.1:12956663-12970775 GCA_034780835.1 Ctenochaetus striatus
ATGGTCAAAACAAAAACCCCTGTGCCCAAATTTCACAACAGAGTCAAATGAAAGGTCTGGCATGCTTACTAAATTATCATAGATATATGGTTTAAAGAGTACATGTTTTATGATGCAAATTGTACGTTACTAAATAAAAACTATGAATAAAAGGTACCCTTACAGCAAGAGTAACAAGTGTGCTATTCTCACATTTCTGTGTTTAAAGGTGTTCGTAATAGCACACGTCACTGCTGGGATGATAAACCTGACACGCCACGAGAAAGAGAAGTACTTCCTCACTGCCACAGGAGGAAAGGAGCTTTTCCCAAGCTTGAATGATCCCCATTCTAGGGAGCTCTCTGTGGTGATCCCGGCCTATAATGAGGAGCTCCGAAGTAAGTGAGAGAGGGTTCATCAAAGTTTCATCAGGAACTTCTGAACAGTGGCATGTGCATTCACTTTTGGAGACTAATATTTGTTTGCTGCTTTAAAACTTTTCCAACTAAAAGCCCAAAAATGCAAAGTTTACTCAGTGTTAAATGACACATTGTGCACCATTGATTGACTTGCAAATCTTATGTTATGTTTGTAGTTTAAATCCCATAATCCTGTTCTCTTAAGCATCCTGTCACAATGCACCCGGAGTGGATTGTAATTGCTAATATGTGTCTCATTGTGTATCACTACAGTGCCTGCAATGTTGGACGAAGCTATGGAGTATTTGGAAAACAGACAGGTAAGTGTTTTGCATCTTTGGGAATGTTTAATTTGAATCAAAACTTTGTCATGTTTGATAAAAGGCCCACAATTTTGAAAAAAAGGTTTTATCTTCCTATATGTATCTAATAGCTATATAATTTATTCTTAATGTGGCCAGTAGATGGCACCATTCAACTTAAAAGCAGCCTGATGGTTTTTCTGTTTCCATACCGCAGAAACAACACTCCTCTTTCACCTATGAGGTCATTGTGGTTGACGATGGCAGCAAAGACAAAACCACAGAGGTGATTTTAAGACTTTTTCTTAGAATATTTTATAGAGTTTTCTATTTTTTTCCTGCCTCTCTTTTAGCAGCCAAAAAAAATCAGAGTGATACCAGTAGAGATTAATTTGTGATGTCCTGCCAGGTTGCTTTGAAGTACACCAGGAAGTATGGTGCAGATAAAGTGCGGGTGCTGACACTGGTGAAGAACAGGGGGAAAGGAGGAGCTGTGCGAATGGTGAGGCCGTGGATGTCAAACTACAGTGTGCCTAAATGTAGCACAAAAACAACAGTTTGGAATAGTTTTTTTGCTGATATGGCATGTTTTTGTCTGTTCCACTGTAAAGGGCACAATGAGCTCCAGAGGGAAAGTGATTCTGATGGCCGATGCTGATGGAGCCACAAAGTTTTCTGACATTGACAAAGTCGAGGCCGGGCTTAATGGCCTCAACCCTAAACCGGTGGGGTGGTGTTCAGTTTTTGTTGCTCTGTTCCACATAAATGCAATGTTTGGCCAATTCTAAAAATTGCTTGTTTGTACATTTAGGAGAACATGGCAATTTCCTGTGGTTCCAGAGCGCACCTAGAGAAAGAGTCTGTGGCTCAGGTAATTGTTGTCTTTTGTCTGCTCTTGGACCAGATTATTGTAGACTATGGCTGCCTCATGTAACCACTGTTGTGTCTCTACCACAGCGATCCATGTTTCGCACATTCCTTATGTATGGCTTTCACTTTCTGGTTTGGTTCTTCTGTGTGAGAGGGATCAAGGACACACAGTGCGGCTTCAAGCTTTTCACACGTGAGGCTGCGCTGAAGACCTTCTCTTCTCTCCACGTAGAGCGATGGTAGGGACTCACACTCCACATTGGACACTTTCTTAGCAGCTTAAACCACATACTGGTGGATCCATGAGACTAATATTTTTCGTGCGCATCTTGTTGAAGTGATTCACCTAATTGGAAATATCTATTTCTCTTCTGTATCAAAGTAAATCCCCACTTACTGCTGCCTCCTCATTTCTCTTAGCTGGCCAGTAGGGGCTGCAAGTGATTAACAACTACTTCAATAAGGAATATTGTTTTCATTAAAGACAAAGGCATTTGTCGCAAAAGGCATTTTTTGGCAATCAACTAAAGCAAGAACAACACTTGTATAATCTGTTGCAGGCCACATTTTGGCCCTTTGTGGTTTAAAAAACTGACATTTTTAGAAAATGTTTGTTTCCATCGTTTGATCTTAACTTGAATTGGAGAATTAGTAGAATTATTTCAGACTCGAAATGTTAAGATCCACTAAAATTAGGCACATTGTAGGTTGAAAAAACCTTTTCTTGTTATCTTCACAGCCATCTTGACTGTAGACTTGGTGGAGATCAGCACTGTAGTGAGTGCACTTTAGAGCTGTCATGTGTTTTTGTACTGAAAGAGTAAACATGTTGAGCAGTGTGTTCCGGATCTGTGGAAAATAGAAGTATTGATTTAAAATTAACTATGTAACTTATTTTTTAATTACTCAAGTAAGCTTGAAGTTCTCATACTGCTAAAACTGTCAGTTTGAAAACCAGAAAACAGACAGGTTAAAAAATAAAACTTGTTTGTAGCATGGCAGAGCTATGCTTTTAATGGCA
Organism: Ctenochaetus striatus; assembly: GCA_034780835.1. Lineage (NCBI taxonomy): Eukaryota > Metazoa > Chordata > Actinopteri > Acanthuriformes > Acanthuridae > Ctenochaetus > Ctenochaetus striatus. The sequence goes on from JAUZTA010000007.1 coordinate 12,959,255, forward strand.
TGAAATCACAAAATTCTACAGACCAATTAGAATAAAGTTTGTCCCATCATGACAGGGGCAACAAAACTAACAGCTGAGTGAAGGATGATTTTAAATCCAACCCTACAGCTCAGAGAAAAAGTCTAATGATGCAACACGAACAAAAATACCAGTCTTGGTGGACTGATATTGTCTTATGGCTACAAAGTGTTTGACATTGATGTGTTACCTTCACAATAAATTAACCACAGATTTTAAGTACTGGTGATTTTATTCACTTTATGCCATCTCGACACTTAAATAATAATGTTTCATACCAAGTCCCAGTAACTATACCACTTTGGGGCAATTTTTTTTTATTGTAAATAAATAATGGTTTTAGGATAACTGCTGAACATCTCTTGTGCCCCTTTATCTTTCCTCTCACAGGGCTTTTGATGTGGAGCTGCTGTATATTGCCCAGTGTTTTAAAATCCCCATAGCAGAGGTGGCAGTCAACTGGACTGAAATAGAAGGTAGGTTTTCCGTGGAATATGTGGACATGCGTCCTCCCACTATGCTGTTTATCCGTGGTTCTATAAATATCTCCGCTGGATGTGTTTTTAAATGTGTGATTGGCTGATTTCATATTGTTTTTATTTATGTATTTATTGTAATTTCCTTTTTTTTGGTTGTAACATTTTTTGATGATTGCAAATTATCAATGTTTTTAACTGTGGGCCTTTTACGGTTTCAATTTTGTTTTCTTTTGCTTGCTTTCTTTAATTTTCCAAGTCTTCAAATGTGCCAAATTGACTGTTTGCTGTTTTCCTGTCTATGAATCAGTCAAGTTATGAAACATCTTTTCATCTTTTCGCTTAAACAAACTTAGTGCTGCTGTGATGGGAGTTGTTGCCAGCATCAGCAGTAAAAGTCAGTAAACTAGCCTGTTCCCATTATTTGTCCCATAAATTGTGTTTTGCTCTGCCAGGGTCCAAACTGATCCCGTTTTGGAGCTGGCTGCAGATGGGACTGGACCTGGTTTTCATTCGCCTGCGTTACATCACCGGAGCCTGGAAGCTGCAGTCACCGCGAAAGACTGACTAGCCAATCAGACAAGCCCTGGTATCATAGAGACAGCCTATGATACGGCCGTCAAACCTTTGGATAAGGTTGGATTAACAACTGTGTCCATCGTTCACTGTAATCAGCAACAAAGATGAACAAACAGCATATCACATCCTCTCCTCTGTAGACTTGGCTGGATGTGAGGTGATGACACAGTTGCGAATTCTTCGCGGTCCTGCCTTCTTTTTTAATTTGGATTTTGGCTTGTGATGGCCGCCGTTACATGCACACTTCTGTTGCCATGGGTTACAGAATGTCTCAATGACTTATCTGTGTGCTGAGTTACTTTGTTTATATTCGTGGCCAATCAGCTGTAAGCAAGAAGATTTGTTGTGAAATGTGGAGAACAGGGGAATACGTGTTTCTATTGTGACAGACAGAACGAATGTTGTTATATGAGATTTCCAAAAGGGAGGGGTTGTATATTGGGGGGAAGGAATGGCTGTGGATTGATGGACTCGATGATTTGAACAAAAATAAAAAAAAAAATGTCAATGGCTTATTATGCTTTGATAATCATCATTGACCTAATAACCTTTGCAGCAGTTAGTGGATTACTCAATTTGTTTTATAGACCAAACAGTCAATTGAGTAATCACAAAATGTACCAAAAGATTAGTTATTGTTTATAAAATAATCTTTAGTTGCAGTCCCACTAGTAATATTAAAACAACAAGTATTACTTCTTAAAACATTTTACGAGGCGCTTTGCCGGAGGAGGAGAAGAGAGAGAATTAATAAAGACAGATGAAAAATCTATGCAAACAATGAGGCAAAGTGCATAAAATCTGCAGAAAAAGTCGGAAAAAATCAGAATGCTAATTTGGCGTCACTGAGACTGTGTGAAGCTGTTTGAGAGTCAAAGAGCAACAGTAGCTTTGCTTGGTTTTCCACCTTAATCAGGGAGCAGCCAGAAATCCATGTACTCCTTCCAGTGGTCAGGGGGGAAACAACATGTCTGGAGTACAGATGATGACCAGATAATGACTTGTGTGTCTATTTCAAAATCCATCACAATGTGACAGGAAGCCAGTAGAAACAAACTAAAACTGCTGTTTTTGGTAATCTACTCTCTCTTTTTTTGCATTTGCTGGAGAATTTTGAACCACTTAGCAGACAATCTCGTGTTTTTTGTTTTGTTTTGTTTTGTTTTTTTAACAAAACTTAGAGCCGAAGGACTTACTTTGCAGTGTTACTTTAAAAGAGCAGGACTTAACCAGTGGCTTTTCACACTTTGTATAAAATCTTGATAACATTGGAAACTTTTGCGCTTAACATTTTCATTTTCTATCAGCTCTCGGTTTCTTTACACAAAATTTCAGCCTTATGCAGTCTTTCTTTAAGTGCTTGATGTCTTTCTGCAACATTCAACGAAAAAAAAAAAAATTAACACATAAAGTGCAAAGCGTAACAATGCATGATTGCTGTCATCTTAGGTAAATGGTTCCCACATTAGGAGCAGGGGTCTAATCAGGCATCCTTCATACACAGCAAAATAGGCTCAGGTAAAAGCAGTTTAAAAAATGTAATTACTAGAAATCTGCATATTCTAACATCACCTAACATCATTTTGTTTAAACTGGCATAAAGTTAGATTTCACAGCTAAAATACTCATATAAGGTTTGGATCGGTTATGCAATGTTTTACCAAGGTAGGGGGTTGCACTATCATGAGTTTCTCTAACATGAAAGAGGGTAGAAAACCCTGCACCACGTTATTCATGGACAGTCATCCCTTTGCAGCCTCATCTTCTTGGAAACGGTACAGCGAGCGTTTTTGTGGCCTGGGTAAATGAAGTTTTTCATAGTTTGCCTGTTTTCTTATGCAAGCCTGAGGTCTAGGGTTCGCGCTGATGCGGATGTCTCTGCGGCCTCCCGGGGCCCCGGGGAGCGCATCCTGTTTGTGCCCTGCCTCTGTGTCTGCCCTCTGCAACCAAACAAGTCATACAGCCATGAATCATAATGTGGCTGCTCTTTTCTAGCTTCCTGCCTTAGCATTCAGCTCTTCAGTGAAAAGGTGAGGAGTTAGAGGATTTACGTGAGAGAGGCATTTCATTTATTGTCAGACACGACTCCTGACAGATTTTCTCCATCTGGAGTAGACATAACGGAAATATGCATGAATAATTCATTAATACTGGTCCTTTTTTGGCTGTTTGATTGTTTTGATCATATCTAAAGAGCCAGTATCGGTTACAGTACCCTGACTTTAACCTTAGAAATCACTGGCTTTGACAGACAACCACCTACGCGGAGCACAACCGGCAGGTTATGCCGGTGCATTTGGATCAACCACCTGGTGGTTGCGGTGAGGGGAAAAAAAAAATTATGAAGTTTTTGACAGAAATCCCCCGAGAGGTTTCACTTCGTGCTGGGTGTATTGTTACGTTCCGCAGCAGTTGCTGTAAACTGAAAATGTCAAACTTGTAGACTCACTGTCGCCAGTCGGGCTTGCGTCATTAACTGGACCAGTCACGGCACTCCCAATGAAGGAACGTGTCCATCCGCAATGAGAAAGACCCCTGTGCCGTCCCTCAAAAACAGATAAGAAATTCATTTCGACTCTTAAACGCGGGGGAAACACAGAGTTTCATTTCGCAACATTACTGTATTATTGATGGGAGTGGAAGATGCTAGATAGTCCCTCTATCAGACCATGTTTCAGGCTTCTGTTAGATATTTTTAGGCTACAGGTGCGCTGTGTGTGCATGTGTGCGCGTGCACGTGAAAGTAATCGCTGAATCGTTGAATCATCAGACAAGTTATTTTGACTCCACTGGATGAGCATTTGTAACTAATGCGATCTAAGACTTAAACATAAAAGATAAACATTTAGGTTTTTGAACCAATTAGAATATAGTCTTACGGTGTAATCCAGACCAGATTCCTCTGGCAAACAGATCAAATCCGCAGTAAGCGTTTAGGATTACTCGTTACAGAGGTGTGTCACTTCCATCATTATTGCACTGGGTTCCGCCAGTTTACTACATAAGATTATTATTATTATCACTAATAGGTTACCATTCATTTTCGTTTTCTAATTATAAGGCTCTCATTGTTATTCTTAATAGTATTAATCCAATTTATAATAGCAAACAAGTTACCAAATATTAGGTCTAATAAAAGAATAAGTGGTGGAGCTATATTTAGAAACTACAACCGTCAGGTGGTTTTCAGGCGTTGTATCTGTCACAAACACTGAAAAACTACAAGATTATGATGCTACATTATTTATTCATGAGGACTGTCTATTCATTCATTAGGGGAGTCTGGAAAAGGAGAACAGGTGTGATTGTTTTTCCTTCCTTGTCTCCGTTAGATAGAGCCAACTGTGCCAGACCGGGAAACCGGGAAGCATGGCTCAGGTAGGACGGACACAAGCACGTGCGCGCGCACACACGCATGCAGCTGCGGGGCTTGAATCTGAAATCCCTGAAATCCTGGGAAAGTTCCAGGCGGGGGAAGGCGGATGGATCTTACATGCAGGCGCTGCGGTTCCAGCCAGGCTGACGCCGCCGAGGCTGTGTGGCGCTCGGCTGGGGCTGCTCAGGCTCCGGGCTCTTCAAACCTGCGTCAAAACGACCGCAGACTGCCGGGACAGTACCGGAAGATTGGGTGACTGTACCTTCACAATAAAAGCGAAAGTAAACCAAATTCTGTCAAAAATAAACGAATTTGAATAGAAGAAATATAGGCCTATAGCCTAGATCTAAACCGAAATCTATATTACAAAGATATTCAATGTGCTATTTAATTGCTATATTCACGTATCATGTGTTCACATTGACCTAAATACACGTTAAAGCATTGAATCATTATTATTATAATTACTTTTGTGTAAAATTATCATGAGTACGGAATTATTCTTGGTAGGCCTACTGATGACGTGTTTTTCTTTTATAAAAAAAGATGTAGACCAGTGTAAACTTGAAAATATAGCAATAAGAACTGTAATGCAAATGTTTAAAATAACCTGCATAAATATTATTTTGTTTTAATTAGGCTAACATTAGTTATTCAATTTATAGTCCACAAACCTCTCGTTATCTTTTTTATAAGTTTTAAGGGCTACTTCATGTCGTGCCAAAATTGAGTCATACCCAAAAGGAAAAATGATCTAATGACATGACCATCTGACGGCTGCTTAATTTTCCTTTCGGCTGACCCCTTTCAGGATTAGTAAAGGATACATTTTGTCAACAACACTTTTAATCTGAAACTTGGAACCGGATGCAGACATCGCTGAGGCTGACTTGAGGCTTCAATGTCAGCGCGCACGCTCACAGACACGATCCGCACACACACATATACAAACAGACACACACCTTTCGCTGTTCCAGTGTGCTGAGCTGAACTCCTCCAGACAGGGAAGCATCCACGCGCGGCGGGCTGACAGCGGTGCAGTTGTTGTCACAACGGAGGTGAGAAAACAAACACATTTTTTTTCATATTTTTAGACATTTTAATTAGCTTTTTAAATGCTCTATGACTTTTTTAAAATTTGCAACACATTTTAAAATTGTAGTTAACTGTTATAATGTTAACAAACACTCACCTGATGAAGTGCTTACAGGCGCTTTTGGGCAACTTTTTGCGGATTAAGAACTTTATTTTTGTTTATATAGATTGGGTTTTGATAAATGTACTGTCATAGCTAAGTAGGTTATAAATCAATAATTACTTAATAGGTGCACTGTTGTTGGCGTGGATATAACAGTGTGTGGAAAAAAAATACAAAGGACATGTTTGATTCATGTACTTGATCGACTGGTTAAACATCATTGCGACAAGTTATCACATTGTAACAATAATTAATGTGGCTGCCAAGCTTCCGATCACACTTGATGCCGTCAAGGTGTGCGACTAGAGTTCTAGGGTACAACCTGGATCCTGTAGCGGCAACATGACTCGCTGTAGTAGTAGTAAAAGGAAGCTGGCGTGTTTACTTTTTTGGGAAGGGGTGTCCTGGTGATAAAGCATTAGGTAATTAGCCTATCTGAGCCTGCAGACTGAGCGACGCCAGGCTCCATAAAGCAGCGGCAGCAGCAGCAGCGGCAGACTGTGCCGCATTGAGCTTGTGCGCTTTTGCTGTCATTGTAAAAGCCCAGCTGTCTGTTTGTCTGCGGGGAAAATTGTGTTGGCATGGGACATAATGTGGGCATGCCGATTCAAACTGTTTACTATGACCTGCGTGAGTTTTTTTTTTTAATCTATCTCATTAAACAGCTACAAAACTGTAAATTCAAGCAGAAAATCTAATGTGGTTCTATTGCGCATTTTAGTGTGACAGGATAAGCCAAAAGCTTGGACATATCTTTTCTGTCATGAGCCCGATAAACTACTGTACAGCAGAATGTTCTGCAGTGGAAATAAAAACATAGATCACAATAAGAAAACCTACTATCAAGTACCAGACAAACTTCCCTGTGAGAAAATTTGAGAAAAGTTTGAGTGATTTATCAGTAAGATGCTGCTGGAGTGATGTAGACAAAACGACTCCATGATTATGATTGAGACTCAGGTAGGCTGCCTTTATGTTGTGGAACAGACTAAATACTTCCATACCACCTAGTTTTTAGATAGACAGAAAGAGACAAACACAAAAACAGAGAGCTCTCTCTCTGTCTCTCTCTCTCTCTGTCTGCCTCCCTCCCTCCCTCTCTCCCTCTCTCCCTCTCCCCCTTCTGTCCTGTGATGTGTTCTGGCCAGACAGTATGGCTCCTGGGCGTCAGTGGCATGATCATAGAAACAGAGGCCAGAGAGGACATTCCTCATTGTTGGTGAATCTAGAAATGAGCTTGGTCATCCTGCCCTGCTTTTTCTGCAAACGGTTTCAGTATGCATCTTTCATTTTCTCCATAGAGAAGAAAAAACCTTGTTGTTTAGTTTGTAAGTGATCAGTCGGATGCAGGCATGGTCTCTGTATCAGTGTCCAGCTGATACTGCCTCATTATCATGGAATTCCACCTCTTATACTTAGACTGTTAAAAATTAGTGTATTTTACTCATTTTTTTTGCTCCAGACTAACTTTTTACCAGACACCGGAGTTACTTAAGCTGAACTGCCTTCACAATTTAAACACTGGGATCTTTTTTCCACATAACCTCTGGGCTTTTTCTCTGGCCATGCATTTTTCTTGACTAAATTAGCAGTTAATACTGTCCCTCCCTTCTTTTGCCAGATGATTGAAACTTGACCTGGGATTTCTGACTGAGTGAGGAATAACCTTCCCTGCAGGAGGATTCGTATTCAGAGCCGCTGGATCTTTTCTGTGCCAACGCAGGGAGAGGATTTAAGGTGTTTGCGCTGCACTGGCAGGAGTTGAGCTCCTGCACCAGCGCTGCTGGGAAGCAACAGCGAATACAAAAAATAAAAAGCCTCTGTTTACACAGACTCATTGCCCTACCTCTTTTATCCTTACCTCTGTCCTGGCTTCTCATTATTTGCCTCCTCACTCCTGTCCTCAAAGGAACATTAAGCCCTCTTACAGCACTCATCTCGCCACCCATTTACCCATCTGACGATGAACTCCTCTGCCTCCATTACGTCCTTATTCTCCTTCACCAGCCCGGCGGTGAAGCGCCTGCTCGGCTGGAAACAAGGGGATGAGGAGGAGAAGTGGGCCGAAAAGGCCGTGGACTCTCTAGTGAAGAAACTAAAGAAGAAAAAAGGGGCGATGGAGGAACTGGAAAGAGCCCTCAGCTGCCCTGGGCAACCCAGTGAGTATCACATTTATAGTCGAGTCCAGTGATTTCTAATCTGGAGGTCAGAACCCATCAAGCCTTGAGAGGAAGATAGAACACGCTTCTACCAAGTTACATAATGTAATTTTTATGACTTTAATGTCTTTAATTTGCTAATGTATTGTAATTGTTATTTTGTGTAATTGTTTTTGTAGAAAACCTGATACTCCTATCTCTCTGGGCCTCAAAATATTATCTTAATGAAAACATTTTAGAGGGAAAATCACTGTTTGGTGGTCTCACAACTTATATTCTACAACATGTGACAGGAGAATAAGAGTACTACTTTATCAATGTGGTCCAGAAAAGAGTTTAAAATGTTTAGAACATCTAGTCCAGACAGTTAGGAAGATGTTTCGTGCCCATGAGGAAGGTTTCGATTACAACAGATGTCATTTGTCACATGCTCTTGCGCAAGAGCAAGAAACCTGCATGACCACTATTTTAAGCTGCTCTCACAAAATTTTTATTACTAAAAGCCTGAAACGTGATATAATGAAAGTACTTGTGCAGAGTCTGACCATCCATTTATGTTTAAACTATTAAACCGTAACTTAAACTGCATCAGCATTTATTGTTTGTTTATATTTAACACAGATTCAGTGCAAAATATGAATGCACAGCAGTTTTCTGTGGTTTGTGAAGCTCAGACGACCTTCTTGCAATGAGGCAGTAACTCCCACAAATACTTTTACACTCTTAAAAAAAACTCACATCGTGCAGAATGCCAATTTCAATCCAATCACCAAGGAAGCAAACATTTGTAATAATTTTTAGGGCTTAAAGCAGCAGATGTTCTCACAGACAACACAGCCTGTGTATTCGTGAAGCTGTATTAACGTCTGTGGTGTTCAATGTGATTCCCTCAGGCAAGTGTGTGACGATTCCTCGGTCGCTCGATGGGAGGCTGCAGGTGTCCCACAGGAAGGGTCTACCACATGTCATCTACTGCAGGGTGTGGCGCTGGCCGGACCTGCAGTCCCATCACGAGCTGAAAGCCCTGGAGTGCTGCGAGTTCCCCTTCGGCTCGAAGCAGAAGGACATCTGTGTCAACCCCTACCACTACAGGCGCGTGGAGACTCCAGGTACACACATCACTGAAGAATATCTTTGAAATTTGCTTTAAAATAATCTCCCCATTGAATTTTACCACGACTACTATGTGAAGCTTTTTTTTCTGACTTTACTCTCCTCTCAGTGCTGCCGCCAGTTCTGGTCCCACGTCACAGTGAGTTCAACCCTCAACACAGTTTACTGGCAAAGTTCAGGAATGCCTCGCTGCACAATGAACCTCTGATGCCCCAGAACGCCACCTACCCGGACTCCTTCCCTCCACTGCCCTGCTCCTCCTTCTCCTCCTCCCCTTCCTCTTCCCTTGCCCAGTCTCCCACCTCGCAGAGTTACCCCAACTCCCCCAGCAGCTCCGCAGAGCCCGGCAGTCCGTATCACATCACAGGTTGGGATCAAAACAAGCAAGTTGATACTTTTAAGCATTACGGCTGTCACACATCCAAGCTGCAATTGGCTTTAGGCATCAGTTACTTATCCCTGTTTATCGTCTTTCTGCCACATTTGATCTGCATTTCTAGCTGAGACTCCCCCACCTCCGTACAGCATGATGGAGAGCAGCCCCACAGAGGATGTAAAGCCCAGCAACTCCACAGAAACCATCAAACTCACATTATCCACTCCGCACAGAGGCAAGTAAAACCAGCTGGAGATGTTCATAACAAAGAAATACATACAAGTTGCACAGTATTGATATAACCGACAGAGATGTTGATTAACTGTTTAAACTGGAGCATATTTTCCTCTATATTTCTTGTTTTAGAGGATTAAGTATCAAAAATAAAATATTCAGTCAGATTAAGTATTTTATCAGTGATGTTTACCTCTTTAGAATTACGGCCCGTGTGTTACGAGGAACCAGAGTACTGGTGTTCAATAGCTTATTACGAGCTCAACAACCGGGTCGGGGAGACCTTCCACGCGTCATCCCGCAGCGTCCTGGTGGACGGCTTCACAGACCCATCCAACAACAAGAACCGCTTCTGCCTCGGCCTGCTGTCCAATGTCAACCGCAACTCCACCATCGAACACACGCGCAGGCACATAGGCAAAGGTAGTACGGATGTCTCATGCAGATGATGCATTTAAATGGGTTTTATATACAGAATATAGGAAAAGATTGTTTTAATAGATGCCAGTGTGTGCACGTGTCTTTGTGAGCAGTCGGTTCAGGCTTTAGTGAATGTGTAGTTTTGTATGACAAGGGTGACATAAAGGGTTAAGGGAAGTAGATCCCTGTTGCACACACATTACTGACACTTCTCAGACATTCTTCATTTACAAGCAAATGCCCCTGTGGTTTTCTTCTGGCAGAAAATGAGAAAAACAGTGTTTTCAGTTTGCATACAATGAATATAAATGTTTCCTTGTCATGTTTTCTTGATTAAAAGAGTTATTTTCATGCACTTTAGACATGTTGTGACATTTTAAACATTTTCACCACATTGAAAAGACAGGGGTTGTGGTTAAATTACTTAGTTTTGACTTCCTTATGTAAAAATATTTGATTTTCTCCTCCACTCCTTGCAGGTTTACACCTGTACTATGTCGGCGGTGAGGTGTATGCAGAGTGTCTGAGCGACAGCAGCATCTTTGTCCAGAGCCGGAACTGTAACTTCCAGCACGGCTTCCACGCCACCACTGTGTGCAAGATCCCCAGCGGCTGCAGCCTGAAAATCTTTAACAACCAGCTGTTTGCTCAGCTCCTCGCTCAGTCTGTCAACCACGGCTTCGAGGTCGTCTATGAGCTCACAAAGATGTGTACCATCCGCATGAGCTTTGTTAAGGTACTGAGGTCTCTGTACAATCAAACACGGGGTGATATATGACATGAAGAGACTGGATTATATGTCCACCCAAAGTTTCTCACTGTATTTAAATGCTGTTATTTTCACTGTAATGGGTTGTTGAGCATGTTACATGCTACAAGCTTGGATTATACTTAATCACTTAGGGCCCATTCATTTAAATAGTTCACTGAAATACTGAAATTTATGTTCATGTCCTCCCTGTAGGGTTGGGGTGCTGAATACCACCGTCAAGATGTGACTAGCACCCCCTGCTGGATCGAGGTACACCTGCATGGGCCCCTGCAGTGGCTGGACAAGGTTCTCACGCAGATGGGCTCCCCGCACAACCCCATTTCTTCGGTGTCATAACATGAACATAAACTGTTTAGGGGGCCCTCTAGTCCCTCCACACAGGTAGTCGTAGATTCTGTATGTTCTGCTATCTCCAGGTTTTCTGTCCTATGGTGCCTCTCCTGACATCTCAAGCAAAATGACAGTTGTATTACCTACATCTGCATCGACGTCACTGTCATGCCACATAACTGAAAAACATCAAAAGTTGAATTTTATGTGGATAACTTACAGCTCATGTAGTTAGATGATCAAATGTTCCTTAATTTCAGTAAGATTATAATAAAGCATTTATCTTCTTACTGTTTTCATTGGGACATGAACTGCACTCCAAAACAAGAAAATTGGGATATATTTATACAGTAGGTACTCGGTTTTGTTATTACATGTTGTAAATGTTATTATGGTAGTATGTACTGTGTTTCCATTTGTGACTTTGCGTACTGGTTGCTTTTTACTTGTTCCATTAAAGTTGTTTTTTC
>JAUZTA010000007.1:13041867-13054827 GCA_034780835.1 Ctenochaetus striatus
GAATATACAATCTGCGCACAACACACAACAATTAGAACTAACATTTATAAGTATACCTGACAAGATTCCTTGTCCTATCTTCTCACTCCATCCAGGAAGTGGTGGTTTTTCCTTCTGCCCTGTTGGCACTGTCAGTCCTATATGCTCTCTTGTGGAATCGAGGGGGATTTTCTCACTCAGGTTGATGACCTCGGACCCTGCCCCCTCTGGACCCTAATGGGAAATCCATTAGGTCATAAATACAACCGTTATCATGAATGGACACATGGTAAGATGTTGTTAAAATCCGTATACAACCAAACAAGTCTGTATTCCCATCAGAAATTGCCAAGCTTGCCTAGAATGTTTTACCCACAATATCACAACTATTTAGTCCCTTCCAAAGTGTCAGGGGAGACAAGTGACAGGTATTGAATTTCTAAAAGCACCAGTGCATTTACAACACCACTGACAGAAAAAGTTGACAAAACAAATGTAAAGGTCGGTGTTACAGTCAGGAATTGTACAAACTATGGTTTAATTACAACATCCTCATCCTCCTTTTCTCTCCAAACACAGAAAAACACTATAATAATATTGCTCCACTGACTTCTGCAACTACATACAAAATATTAAGTTTTCTCCATACAGACAGTGAAGACTGACCTGAACCCTGAGTTCAGCGAGCTGAGTAAGGAGGTCCTTAAACGTCTCTCGATCAGCAGCAGGCAGTTCAGAGGACAACACAATGCCCACGTAGCACCCTGGCGTCTCTGCCAAGGAGTCAGGGAACATAAAGATCCCAGAGTTGGCCAACAGCACAGGAGTGTCTGCTGTCAGCGGGTAGAGCCAGCCACACACCTTCAGACACACAGAAATAAGATTGCAAAGATAAATGCTACAACATCAGAGGTCAGAGTCTCTAATGTGCCATCATTACCAAAAGTGTTGCTTTCAATCAAACAGCTCACCACTTGTAATTGGTTTGAATTTAAGCTAGAATCCCAGATTTGATGGTAACTATTGTAAATTATCATTTTGAATCATGAAATTGGAAAAAGAGGACTGAGATGATGATTTTTCTGGAGCCCTGATTTTTTCCTGAAAGGGCAAACATAAGACGTGAACTGTAAATCACATGTCCAGTGCTTTTTTTTTGCAATTAAGTAAGAGGGGGTTTCTTGTGAGGCCCAAAGGGTGAAGTAGGTGTCTTTCTCTTTTAGGGCACGAAAATGCTTTGTCATTTTCCAGAAAGCACAGAGTCCCCAGATTTACTCACAACCTCGATGTTTTCCTTTCTCAATTGTCAGTCATCCACACATACATAATACAGACACAAACTTGTTGCTGCATGGTGCCACTGGTATGCCGCCTGACAGAATGATCTCTGTGAGGGCGCAGGACACCAACCAGCAGCACAACAGAAGAGCAGAGTCATCTGTTAATGGGGCCATTGTCTTGCTGGAAAACAAAGCACGACCAGAATACAGGAGACCAGCGAGTCATGGGTTGCACTTGCAGCACACAGCACACAACAATACACGCTTTGTAGAAGTGCCCCGATACATTGTTGTGTTTTTATACGTTTTATATTGGCTCAATGAAGAAGTCATCACATAGGAGTAGCAGGTTGTCAGAAGACTCCACATTCATGGACACACACGGGGTCAGAGCAAATACAGTCTCATGTTAGGATGGGATCTTCTGCCAAAAAAAAGTAACAAAACTCTTTCTGCCAAACCGCCATCCAAAGTATTTTATTAGCACGCTTAAAAAAATGCAGATTTAGCAATCTGGACCCCTGACAATTGTTTTTTACAATTCTCTGATATTTTATACACCAAACAACAAATTGATCATTTCCAAATAAATATATAAATAAATAAATAATTAAAAGAATAATTGCTTAAGAAATAATTGCAACTCTGATTATAACATCCGTATTTAGTTCAGTTAGTTAAGTACATATACATATACATATAAGTTTAGGCCAGAAAGTGCAGGTAGGACAGAACAAAATGCTAAATCCAAGTTGACTTTTAAAACTCAGTTTTGCATGTTTATCAAATATGTGCCATCAGCCTTGAATAGGACAACGGCTACATGTGTGACAGCACATCACACACCATACATTCACTGAAACAGCACCATCGTTTGTAAGCAAAACATCCCTCTGTGTCTGATACTCAATTTATACACCAACATAATGACTCAAAGTTATTTATAAAACTGGTGTGGTGATTTCATCTGACGTAGTTTGCAGTTCACACCTTCTAACTTCTGGGACGCACACCCGAGGAAAATGCTTTGCTACACCCATGTATATTCAATAAAACAGACACTTATCAAAACACACTTACATGTAGAAATGCAGAGGGTCTTCCACCGCTGGAATCCTTCTGCTGACTGTCAAATATTATGATGCGAAGGTATCCTGGAGAAGACAGCGAGCTGACTTGCCCATTTGGTGCCACAAAAAACATCTGCACCCCAGAGGGGATAAAAAGCAGCTCCTTTCCATCTCCTCCTGCTGTTGCTCCAGTCTGCTTTTCTGACCCAGTGCCACCTACCGCAGGGCTGTGAGCCAGGCTGCGGTGGCCGAATGTTGGCTGTGGTGTGTACGCTGGAGGCTGGTCGCCTGGGTTAGCCATGGCTGTAGTTCCTGCTGCTGGGTGAGTGTGTGTGTGCAGAGCAGCAGGGGAAGGAGGCCTGGCAGGGGGTGTTTTGGGGGCTGGGGTTTTGTTCTGGGCGGTAGCAGGTATGGTTGGATAGAGATGGTGAAGGGAGCTTTGGGGAGGCTGACTGTTTGATGCCAGGTCTGGATAAAGATTGGGAGGAAGATCCTTTAGCAGACGGCCCCTCTGATATTCTGTCGTGACGTGAGAGGTCTCCAGGTTAGAGAGGTGGGTGTTGACATTCCTTAGAGTGTCCTTCATCCTATGTTGAAGCTGCCTGGCCATATCCCAGACTGCACCTTGCTGCCTCTGGCCCCCTGTGGGGACATCCACTCCATGGGTAAGATGCTGCCGGCCTTTCCTGTAATACTCCAGGGCCTCTTGGTATTTCCCGGCCTCTTCAGCAGCAAGTCCTCGGCTCAGGGAGTGAAACGCCAACTCATACTGGTCTTTGATGAGCAACAGCTCAGCAGGTTCAGCCATACTTGGGGGAAAAACAGAGACTAGACAGTGAAGAATTTAGACAAAGAGGAAATCATTATTTGTTTTTATTTCCTCGTTGTTTTTTGTAACACACAAACATCAAATGTTGAATAATTAGAGGAGACTGTAGTACAGTCTGTTTTTGTAATAAACATTTGGAATAGTTGGATGGGACACAGCTAGGATTTTGAGATTTTAAAAAAATGAAATTAAAGGATGAAGAAACAGTACAAGTTTGCCAACATAAATCAGGTGTGAAAAGGGAAGTAAAACTCTAACTGATATGTCATGGGCATAACGACAGAGGTGTTGAATTAGTGTTGGAAAAATCTCTGCAATGTATTTGTTGGCGGCTAACAAAGGCTGTAAAATGCGTCTAGCAAACACATCAGGTTTTACCTGAAGGGCAAGCCTGCGCGCGAGCTTCTTAAGAGGTACTCTCTCAGCAGGGGTGTCACTGGTAAACATGGCAAACGATACATTTATCAACTAAATCTAAGTTTTAAATGTTTCAAACATCAAATAATGCGAATTTGCCCATTTCCTTTTCAGACGTAACGTTACTGCAATAAATATTAAAGATATAATTTAAGTCTTACCTCGAGGGTCAAACTTTGTTATCCCAGAAACGAAAAAAAACAACAACCAAACAGTAAAAAGTGATTTCAGGGAACCTTTAATTTAGTTTTCGCCGATTTTTCACTCTCTTGAAAAAAGTTAAGATGTCTTATAAAAACGCGTCCACTCCTCTTACTGGTTTATTCTGGCGCACCTCCGGCGGCAATGTCAAACTGATCAGAGTGACACATTTGCTTCCGGTAACAACTTTCAAAATAAAATCCAAAAGCCACACGTTATCACTGTAACAGTTGAAATTAAAAAGCTTTATCAAGAAAGAGACTGAGATCAAATAAACACATTTCCGTCACGTTTGGTAAATTGATATCATCAACCATAAAAGTCACTTAAGGACATTACTTGTAGTATTGCAAACTGACGTAAAAAATAAAATAAAATTAAGCCAAACGATTTTAGAATTAATCTAAAAGATGTAAAAAAAAATGCTGCAATTCGTGGTTTAAAGTAAACAAAATCCTGAACAAAGAATAAGAACCCATAACACCTATCAACTTACCAGCCTTAAAAACCTTTTCAATGAACATCTGCAAGTAAAAAAAAAAAACTTCAGTCATGAAGTGCTTTTTTAATAATTTATTGTGTTAAAACATACTGTATCATTATCGCTCCTTGATATTTGCAACCTCTTGGTCACTATTATCTCAAATTAATTAAAAAGGGTATGGTGTATTTGTGTTTGGTATTAAAACCAACTGTGTTTGTTTTGTTCTCTTATTATGGTCCAGCAGAAGAGTAAGCACAGGCAGGCGGGGCAGTGATTCATAGGAAAGGCAAAACAGCAGGTGGCGTGATCAATGAAACACAATGATACCTGTAAATGAAGAGATAAAAGACAAATATTTAGAGGTGCAAAACCACACACACCAACTGAAAACCACTCATGAAAGCTCCAAAAGATCTGTGGTTTACATAAGCTGTTTTTAATTTTATCCAAATATGTATTTAAAAAAACAAAAAAGACACAAACATCTTACTTTGAGCTCCTATACTTTTCCCTGATGGCCTGTTGTGGGCGACTCTCTGCACTGACGTACAGCTTGTGGAGGTCAGCCAGGCAGGGCATAATTTTAGCCATTGTATAACCGGTAAAAGTATGCAAGGAATTGGGCTAAATTGTTAAAAAAGAAAAAAATTAAAAAATTAAAAAATTAAAAAATGGCATTCAAGTTCATATTGTGGTAAAATCCTTGAGAAACTCTCATAAGTGAGACATTTAGCAGAGACAAGGATATGCACCAACTTACCCAAAGAGATTTGTTTACAGTGTAGGCGGCAAGGCAAAAGGCTCCAGCTGCCACTATAGACGGGGTGTACTTTAGGAACGGATCTATTTCCAGCAGACTTAGTTCTGCTACATACTGGAAGCAGAAACATCATCAAATGTAAAGAAGATCAAGAGACCAGGAAAAGTGACTTTTCCAAGACAGAGGGTAGAAACCCATCGTCTGGCTGGCATTTAAGTAATTGATTTTGCTCACCGAGGCAAGGTTCTCTGTAATAGCACAGACTGGGTGAATGGACATATAAAGGTGAAGGAACTGGTTTGTGGTGGGGACAGCCATCCTGAAAGCCAAGACTCTCAGGAAAACATGCTCCATCCTAACTAACTGATTCTTAGTGTAGGTGCTGTCTGTGGCATACACAAACTCATTCAGCTCAGGGGGGAAGATCTCTTCATATTTCCTACAAAGATGACAGAGGCATTAGGGTTTTTTGACACATCAGTGATTGGATAGACTTGAAAAAAGTAGCCAGTCTTCAGAAACACAGACGTGTGCTTACGCAGCAATCATTAATGCAGCTGTGCCAACCAGCTGCAGCTTGCCTCGCTTCACATATGCTGTGCAAGAGAGAAAGCGGTCCAAATAATTGATAGCAAGGTGCAGAGTTTCAGGGCGAAGCTTGTATTCCTGGACCACTTCCACCAGCCAATCCACCAGGATGACCCGCATGCAATTGGTGATTTCTGGATGTTTCTCTAAATAGCCTGGCTTTGGCCTGAACCGTATCTGACATTGAAAACAAAAGCCAGTTATCATGAAGCATTTACAGTGAACTGAGGAGCAACAGCTCAAAACTACAAAGCATTTCATGCAAAATAAGAGATTTAGAGCTTAAAGTTCGGATAATTTCTTACTTCGCTCTCTCTCAGGTGCCGCTGAATGTCCTCTGCATACTCAGAAACACGCAGCACCTCCTCTGACATGAGGGATTCATCTGATTCAGATCGCAAAGACACGTCCTGGCACGAACCTACAGGAGTAAACAACGGTTGGGCAGAGAGTGAGAAAAAAAGTCTTACATAGCAGTTTTTTTTCCCCAATATTTGCCAAACTCACTTGAACTCAGGTCCAGCAGGAGTCTCAAATCTTCGTTTTGCAGGGCAGCAGTTTCACTATTTAGGTAACAGCTGTCTGAGACAACTTCTTGACCAGAAGCTGCGAGAACAACCTCACAAGCCTCTTCGACATACACATCATAGCTGGAACTGGAGGTGCAGCCAAGGAAGGTGAGCTGGGAGCTGTCTGAGATCGAACTGTGCTTAAAAAACTGACTTCCCTGAGGCGAGGGGGGGAGAAAAAAAAGAGCCTCATGAAATGTAAGTGTTCAGCGAGGGGGAAACTGAGCAAAAAAAAACCCAACAACAGTTAATTTTCTCCACTGTGCTCCTCTCACTCACCTGGCTGAGGGATCGACCACGCTGCTCATTTTCTGACAGCACACCGAGCGCCGTGCGCTGCTTGGCCCGCTGGACATGCAGTCCATCTGCTTTGCTTGAATGTGGAATGTTTTCTTTGCTCGTTGGACTGCTGCAATGGGCATTTGTGCCAAGGCGCATCTTTCAACAAGGAGAGGGAGAAAGATATAGTTTTTTAAAAAGATGGTATAAAGGAGAAGTTGAATAAAAGTAAATAAAATTTTTCAATAGATACATAAGTCATTTTATACACACCTGAAAACATTGTGAATATATTGCATTTGTGCCAAATTGTGAGTTCCCTGTTTATAATAGGCCACTGGTTCCCAACATGGTTAATTGACAACAAGTTTTATTTTTAAGTCTAGCAGTAAACATTTAATACAGGTAAGTGATGTGTGAATTACATCTGTACTGATTTCTCCTGCGTGCAGGTGCGCTGAAAGTGTCAGAAGCATCATTACCATGGTTACAAGAATTCATCAGTGTTCATCAGAAAAACAAGCTAAGACAAATGAGGCAGAAAAAAAACAGACTGCAAAGTGAGTGCATCACAAGTCTGTCACACAGCCCAACAATCGTTTCCTATTGATTTCAAATCTAAAACAACCGATCATCTCTTTGTTGATGCAAACTCACCATGTTCAGGATCAGCGTAGTTACCAGAACGACGTTAGGACAGGAGGGTGGAGGCTCCACCAACGACTGGCAATATGTCTACGAGTAACTTTTTTATTTGTTGCTTATTTGGAGTCAAACAGCGACCTCTCGCTGTGTTTAAGCGACTTAAAGCGGCCTTCTGGACGCGATGTTCGCTATTATGAGGTGATTTTTTTTCCGGGTTACCTTGAAAACTCTCTAATCAGCTGTTTCCTCCGAACGTTCCCCCGACCAATCACGTGCCGGAACGCAACAGCGGACACTCGGCGACGTCGTGCGTCAGGAATCCTTTCATGTAATTTACCTGAGCCAAAAATAACAATTTTTCCGGCAAGAATAAGTGTTTTCCAATACTTTTTATTTTGTAATTACTTTAAAACCCCGCACACGGATACAGATACCTTTCATTTTTTATACTTAGGATGAAGACAAACTGTAGGACCATTTGGATATTGTTATTAAATTGATATTTTGATAGGGTTATTTATTACAGAGTTGCAAGAAAACTATTGGATAGAAAATATAACTCGGCAGTATTATGTATTTTATTTTATTTTGATTGGTATGAAGCTAAGTGGTACACAGTTTGAACACCACCATCACCAATAAAATTAAAAAATATGTGTATTGCACTATTAATCACAGATGTTGACCTGCAATAAAATCCTCTTCAAAAATTTATGTCAGAAATTAATGTTGATGTAGTGATGAAAAGAAGTTGCATATGTTGTATGCTGGTAACTTGCACTTGAATGCAGTTACAGTACTTCCCTTGTTTTTATACTTGCACAACAAAAACCTAAACATTGGTTGAGGGTGACTAAGGATAAAACCATCGCTGCTTCTGGTTGACTGCCTTCCTCTCTGGTTTGTCCTCAGCTGAGGTTACACTGTCAATTACATTATCTACTTTAGCTGTGGCTGCTGTTGCTATTGCCTTTGTTGTTTTTGTTATGGAAGTTGTGAGATTGCATTTCATATCAGAGGAGTGGTGGTAATGTTTTTGTCTCAAAGAAAGGAGCAGATAACACAGGAAGACAGCAGAAAACAAAGATTATCAGTGGACAGCACAGTGACATCCACAGCAGTCAACACAGAAATATATCTCATTTGTCTGTTGGTATCTTAGATGGAAAATGTGCTTTGATGACACAAAGTGACTTAGTAATCTCATTCCAAGAGAAAATATGTGGAAAGTCACAGCTGGTGCTCCATTAGTGTAACTATGTGATGTAACAGTCTAATCTGTAAATTGTTGTGATATGGCCATACAATGCCTAAAGATAGGGAAGGAAATATAACACAACTAAATACAAAACAGTTAAATATAAAAGAGATAGCTTGACAATAAACAAAGGCAACTGACGATAAAAAGTAAAAAAAATCATTTAGAAAGCCTTATATTTTTTCTGAGTGAAGATAAGCACCTGCAAGTTCCATATTGTCCATCAGATGGCAGGATTTCTCTTCAGTAATAATGGTCTAATATTTTTCATAAGTGGCAAATCCAGAAGATTATTTTACATGCTATGTCAAATAAACATTTAAGAGGCAGAACCAAATCACGAGGCTACAAACCAAAGAAGTTTAACAACAGGAATAAGTTTCTATCAATTTTCAACCAATCACTGACATCATAACCCTGTTATTTCTCATTTTACAAATTACCACAGAGCCTTTGCTCAACCAAGCTCCTCAGGGATGGAGATGGTGCAAAGCGGTGAAATATTCAGCTGATTAAAGCACCAAAGTGACTCTTACTAGCTGTTGTATGCAATTCTTTGACTCTTCTTTTTTGCTTGCAAACTAAATTGATATTTAGATGCAAGGTTGCCTGAAGTTTTTTTTTTAATTACTGTCATGATGAATATCATCCCAACTAAACTCAAGTCACAACAACAACTACAGCCAGGTAAGTGATCAGACAGACTTGTCATGCTGCTACTAAGCAGGTCCAGTGGGGAAACAAAGGATTAAAGATTCCAGTTTGCAACCTTTGGGTCACAAGGCTCCCTCTTAAAACTTCAGTCAACCATCACTTTTACACCATCCTGAGTCTGTTTGACTGAAGACTAATCACTTCTGTACATGTCTGTTATTGGTTTATTCATTATTTTACCATGTTTAATCCCCCTCCTCTGTTTAGAACTGAGCCATAATCTCTAGTAAAATGTTAAAATTTCTTTGCTTTCTTGTAACTCAGTTTATTTTTAGCTGCATCTCAATTCTTGCCCAGAAATGTTGCATTCCAAAACATTTATCATAGTTGAGGAAATTTCCCTGGGAAAACAAAACCCAAGAGCTGTCTACATTCAGAGGCACATTTTTTCCTCAAAGATTTTATCATCAAGCACTAATCCTATGCATTACCATAAAAGTGTTGGCTGATAGGAATAAAACTTGATATGCCAGGTACCAATACCTGTCAGCATATCTGTCAGATTAAAACAATCCACATCATATTGGATTTGATCAATGACTTTTTCCAGAACCAAGGTGTATGTAATTTTCTGTTGTCTGTCAAAATAGTAATTATATTGACTGAAAATAAACACACTTTTTATGATTTTGTTACCAAAATTATTAACAAAAAAAATATTATTATAAAAGTAAAGTGACTGCTTTGTAAAAGACAAAAAAAGTAAATGTTGTGGAATTGAAATTCATGTATACATAAAGAAGTCCATAAAAAAATACATCTCTTTGACTTCCAGCAAACCACACTAGGAGAACTTATTTTTAATGGCACGCAAGCTGTGGCCCCCTCATATGTCCAGAAATTTTCTTTTAGATGTCCCATATTTGTTACCTGGACAGAGGATTGAAAGACAAAAAGACAAACAAACAATTTTTCTCAGTACTACTGAGGATTTTTCTTAGGGTGTTTAAAGCACATTTTTTTCAACCATATGTAGTTCTTTATCAAATCCCACAGCTTAAATAGATATCAATACCAACTGTAACAAATACTAGAAGATAAGTATGAAAAAAAAGGCTGAGAACAGTGAGTATTAGTCTCTCTGACTTAAAATGCATTGGAACTTTGCTTTAACACAGAATCAATGAAACATCCTCACCTATTTGGTCCAGTAAAGATGGGAGATATGAAGGCGTGCTGTGGCTATTTTCTCCTCTCAAAATAGAATCAATATCTGTTCACATTGTGCTGAGAGGAGGGAGTGAGCAAACACACACACATACACACACACAGGCACACACACACATTTATACTTGCACACAAAAACACCAACAAAGCACCCGCTCAGGGGACACAGAGTCTCTCTGTCTTCCTCTGTCTTTTTATCCCTCTTCCTCATTTCCGTTCAGTCCCCGAGCAGATGCAGATTGCTTATGACAGATAGCATTGGGCTACTGCCATTTCATTAGCATGATGTATTGCTGGTGACAGGCTTGGACCAGATGGGCTGGGGGTTTGAGCATCACCTTGAAAAATACTGCGCCATCCGGGGAGAATCCTCCCAGCCGAGGATGGACGGGGCTCGTCTCTCGGCTGCACTTTCATCCAGAAGTGTTGCGCCAGTTGGGAGGGATCACAGCTGAAATTGTCTTTTATCCTGAGCAGAGAAAATGTTCTCAGTGTAACTTCAAAAAACAGGCGTCTAACTTGGAGAATAAAGAGATGAAAAGGAAGCCTAATCTGCCGAGGTTTATCCATGTTCAACATGGATTTTTCCATCACCTTTTGCAGGAAGGAAGCTCATTAACTGAACCTGATTCACTCTAAATTTAAAAAGTCACAGTCAAATGACTCACCTAAGTGTCTCTCCTGATTTTCTGACATTTGCTTACTGAAAGCACACTTAGATGTCAGGAGAGGCACTGAGATTTCCTCCATATAATCCCGCTCCCTGCAAATTCTATCTATTAAACTTTAACTACTGTCTGTTCCCATGAGGAGTCTTGTACGTCTATTTTTTGACATCTTCAGACAAAATAATGCAAATGCCTGATGGAAAAGATCTTAAACTCTTGTTCTTTTTATGTTACATTACAAATACTGCAGTGAAGACAGGTCATGTTAGGTTGAGGGCCAATTAGCAGCATCTATTGTCTTATAACAGAGGGCTGGCTGTCTGTACTCTGGTATTCAAGTTTTCAAAGCAACAAGAGACAACTAACAGAACTCCAAAGAGGCTGAATATTTTGAGCGGGGGAGGAGAAGAGTCTCCAAACTCCTCCAAAGAACACCAACAAACTGCATCACATATAAGGGGTAGTGATCACAAGCTAAATGATCTATTAGTGAATCCGTTTTCATTGTCTGAAGGTCAGATTAGTCCCTCAGTCTTTGCTTTACAGTAATTCTTTATTTAATGATCCTTATGTAAATCAGAGGACCGCTTATTGAGGCATGTGATGTGGAAACATGGTGCCAGTCTCCTCCATTAAAAGACTCATCATTTTAATGAGCCAGGGGCACGAGAAGAAAACGAGCTCTGAGGAAGGAAGGAGTGTTACGTCAAGACTGAGCGCTCGTATGGTCTCATGATGGAATAATCATTCTGCCTGGACCAGGACAGCCATGATACACACTCACACACACACACACAAACACACACACAGAGACTGTTTAACCAGCCTCTAACCAGTGTGTTATACTATCAGCATGTGGTAATAATCATTATGATGCAACAAAAGCTTTGAAGAAAGTTTGTTTACTTTTTTGGGGGGGGCTATGCTGCTGTTTTTTTGTTTCTGTTCATTAATTACTGAGTGAATCAGAGAAAAAGAGGGATAACATTCACTGACTGATGGGAATGTTAAAAAGGCTCAGTAATTATGCTAAAAGGCAGAGTTTTGCATTGTAGCTTTTGTCCTTGTATGCTCTATACGGCTAACTTCTGCATCAGATATCTCCTTGCTTCCCGTGTCTTCGCTGTGGTACATATGAATTATGAATGTCCGAAGAGTAAGAGCTTTTTTTTTATTTGCAATTTAAGGGGTTCCAAATCTTTTGGTGCACAAAATTATTCATATATTCAAATGAATCTGACTTTGAGGACATTTTTTTCCCCTTTCTTCTCGTCTTTCATGAATTTAGAGTGCACCCTTCAGAGGGTTCGAGTGAAATTGTCAGAACTATTAGCGGTAAAGGTTTTAGCAAAGCAGCGGATTCAAAGGCTTCCGTCCACTTTTGGGCTTTTTGCTCAAACATGTGTTCCTTCACATGGGTGTTCTAGCCTGCTTCCCCACTTGTAGGAGGGATGTTTTTGATAGAGTGCCGATATTCCCTCTTTCCATCCGCTCTCATTGTTATTCTGGACCAGTACTCGCCTGTCAGGCTGTTCTGTGTGTGTATGTGTGTGTGTGTGTGTGAGTGTCACTGTTACGCCTCAGTATGTTTTCTCTGCTCCATGCCCTCAGATCTGTGCAGCTCATTTTGATTGATATGACACCAGCATGAGACGAAAAGCTGGAGTGTAGTCAGTGTTTATTTATTGACTGACGCCTGATCTTTAAAACCTTTGAAAATGAAACCAAACATCACATCTGAGACATGGACAAAATCCTGCTATGAGGAGAAGCCAAGGGAAGCTTCCCTGTGCTCAAGTCTTTAGTTTTGCTTTTGTGAGCCACTCTCTCTCTCTCTCCCTCTCTCTCTCTCTCTCTCTCTCTCTCAGTGGGGAGCTTTGCAAATTGGTTCAGATTACCAGAGATATGTAAAGCATATCTGGCAGTGCAGCTAAAATAGACTGAACTTCTAACATATTTCCAACTAATATCTTGACACTTTCCTGTCTGTTATCTAAGACATTAAAGTTGTTCCTACAACTTTAGCAGAATGAGCTTGTCAAATCCCCAAAC
>JAUZTA010000007.1:13109894-13121968 GCA_034780835.1 Ctenochaetus striatus
TGGAGCATTTACATCCATTTTTCCTGTGATTCATAACTTTTATCAACCTCCATCACCTTTAAATGAGAGCTTAAAGAGCCACAAGGAGCCACTGGGTTCATAGAATTTCTTGTTTTCAACTGTTTTGTCAGCTTGTTCTCAAAAATGGCTCCATGTAGCTTCAACACAGGCTTCAAAAATCCCTTTTTACATCTGAAAGTATGGCACAGTAGCACTTGTTTAAGAAGAAAACTGACAACTCAGATGTTGGCATTGCACTTTCACTCTTGTAATTGTATTTCATTCATTTTTTGAGGTGTTTAATGTGTATGCCAGATACACTAGAAGCTTAGGGTTGTGATGAATCGGCTCAAAATTGCTGCCAATTAACTGACTAATGGAATGTGGTGCCAAATAGTCTAAAAGATGAATAGATTCAGATCAAAGCATGAATGACTTAAGACCTACCCTTTAGAAATAAGGCCATTTTTCCTTTAATGCTACCCTACCACCGCAGCCACTTAAAGTTCACTATCTCTTCCTCGCTCACACTCTTTCTTTATCTTTTTCATTAGCAAAGAAACAGTCCAAAAACATGAGAGAGGATCAAACCTTCACGAGCTACCCATTTTCATCAGCACTCTACATTCCCAACAGACGTTTGTTAATTTTACAAGGCAACGATAAACATTTATGATGTCCGGCTTGTGTGCATTTGCCACTCCACACTTTGCTGCATCAGGACGTTTGGAATCGGCCTTATTTTATGTGAGCTACAGGGGGAGAGCACTGCTGCTGCAAAAAGTGTTTATTGTGAGCTCAATGAGATGTACCTCTCAGGACATTTAAACTGCTATCTGCAAGTAGCTGCTTAGCCAGCGGAAGTAAGATAAGAGCAACATAAAAGACCGAGGGTGTTGGAGGAGGAAGATCTTCGTCATGCTCTGCTGGCCTTGAATTATATGAGTGTGTTTCGGTCGGTTCGACTGCTCTTCACAAAGCCAAAAAGATGACACCGAAGCAGCCCCTTGTGATCCATCATTCTCATGTGTCAAGCTGGTACATGTCGGCGGAACGGCCACACTCGCCATCCATCATGGTCGCTCAGCAGCTCAGTGTCAAACAAGAGTCTGGATGCACCTCCATCTTGATTGTGCTTTTACAGGTTTTAAACAAAGCTAATATCTATTGAAACTGCTTCTTTGAGGAAGCTTTATTGATATCTTTTATGGTTTGTATGGTCTTTTATGCACCTCATGCTAATCTGACTCTATGGTTCGATGATTCTTTGTAAAAATCTTTTCTTTTGCCAGGTAACAACAACCTGTGGGAAAACAACAAAAGTGTTTTGTTGTTGTTTTTCTTTTAAACCTACGTACATTCAGTATCGCTGTACTTGTTTTCTTGAACACGAGTATGTGCAAGAGTTTGTTCTGACTTTGGGTACATTGCAACAACTACACACACTGATTTTTTTTTAAAAAGCTGGTTTTCTAAACTCTTTTTAGTGTTTGTGGATACACATGAAGTCTTTTCTTGTTCATGATTATTAACAGTCATTTAAGATATTCATATTGCAATTGCATTATGTTAGACCACATTACAAGATTTAGCAATAAAATGAAAACCAAATACATAAAAATAATGCTATTACTTGGATTCTATTAGTATTACTATTACTATAATGCTATTATTTACTTTATAGTATGTTTAGAATAAACAAAATATTTATTCAGATTTTTTTGTGATATTAATTTGCTTCAGACATACTTTTATTTAGCTTAAAAGGAACCATTTAGTGACTGTTTTTGCTTAATTAAAATCTAGGTGCAGATTTCAAAAGCTATCCTTATAAAGCCTGAGGTGTTTTGAGACAGTAAGGTAAACTATCCCTATTTGTGATGCTAAAACAATCTGTTATGAACAAAATAGCATCTTTCATAAGATGCTTACAGAGAAATAATATATTTTCAAGTAGACTCACAGCAGCAGCAGGGTTAAAATGCACTTATTAAAAAAAACAAACAAACAAAAAATACACTCCATTTGCAGTTCAAATTCAACCTCATTACTTCAAACTCAGTCAAAATTAAATACATTTATGTCCACAAAACCCTTTGTATGTGAACATATCTGCTTATTACCATGCAAATTAATTTCATTAATGCATATCACACTCTTAAAGTATAGACAAGAACATACACTGCGGATGTCCAAACCCCAACTAGCACATCCTTTAGCTTTGAACAGCAATTAGTTTATGTCTGAGGCTAATTGCTGCCGTTATCAGTGCTTCTTTATGCAGCTAAATCCCAGCAGTCAAAACGCAATATCGCCAAACAGAAAGGAGGCCAGACAGCCACTTGATTACAAATTCCAAAAGCTCCCTTGGATCTGCCAATCAAATCTGTCTGTTGCCATGGCGACACGGGATGCATACTCATCATTAGTGGAGAGTCAGGGGCAAAGGAAGAGGTTGATTAAAGTGAAAGGCCTGCTCAGACCTCAGAAGGTCTGGTGGGCTGCAACAGTGGCTGAGTTAACAATGTTCTCCGCTGAGTTATAAAGAAACATATAAAATCTGTGTGTTTTGTTTGGATTATGATGTGCCTCATAATTGAATTTCAGACAGCTCTTTTATGGTTTTGTTTCCAAATACACTGTATTCAAAAGGAGACGCAAAAAGACGTGCAGACATTTAGGTTCAAAATTAAAAAAAAAATAGATTTCTGCTGCAGAGGCTTCACAGACAACATTGTTATTCTTCTAAAGGAAGCAATTTTTTTTACAGAAAAAACAGAATATAAATTCTATTTGTCTGCAATGGTCTCATTTGCTCTCGAACAATTGTTACATGAAGGGAGCGTTACTTACTCACACCCACTGAATGCATGCAGCTCTGCAAATTTGCATAATCATTCAAAGCCATTAAAGGAGCTATGTGTAAGAATAAGAGCATTCAAACAGTAACCAAAATCCTTAAAAGAATGTGAAGCTGTAACAGTTTTGACACAAAACAAGGACATTGATGCATTGTGTTGCAGAAATATCTAATGAAAGCAGCATGCTAGTCACTGTCCGTCCCTACTCGTAATACCACTTTGTACCAAAGGAGGCGACAGGTGGTCACTGTAGTGTCTAGGCAACTTTCTACTGCTGTGAGAGTAAGCAAGCCCATTAGTCAGCAAAGAAGGGAGTGATGGAAATACAATGCAAGGCATGCTGGAGGCAGCTCTTAGCAAGCAGAGGGATTAAATGTGATGCTGAGTTACTTCTAAACTGTTTTGTAAACAGTTGGTAGTGGTAATGTTGGCTATTTAGCTTTAGCTTTTCATAATAGCTAACTGTGTGACGCTACTGAAAGTGTAATTAAATATGCTAAGAAGCTTTGCTTAGAAAAAAGACCAGCAGGGGAGACTGTGTACTTTCTTTCTTTAAATAAGGATGGACACATCAACTTTCAGGTGATAAGCTGTTCCCAATTTATTTGGGATATAAATTTGACAGGATGCCATTTCTTACACAGAGCTCCTTTAAACATTGAGTCAGCCATTCATGTCTCACCGAATGACTCTTGGTCTTTGTGAGGTTGCTTTTAGCTTGACAGTTTTAACACCTCTAAGCTCATCTTTTCACAAAATGATCACTGCTCACAGAGCAGCTGCCAACATTTAAAAAGCTATTCATATTTGCTGCATGTAACAAAAGGGTTGTGAAGAATAAGAGCTAAAAGTCAAGTAAAAAACAATTTTTACGGAGTGTTGACGTGCATCAAAACAGAGTAAAAGCTTACAATTGTAAACTAAATTATTTTTTTATATTCAGAAAACAACAAACACTACTAATTGTTTTTAAGTTTTAAAAACAAATCTACCTTCTTTGTCATGACTCCCATTACTCAACTCTGTGCAAAGCCAGTGTTATAATTTCTCATGTTTCTCAGCAGCTATGAACGACCTCCTATACATTTTCAAGGCAAGTGTGAAATGTACTTCTTAGCTGTTGCAGCGCCACCGAAGAAAGACTGTTTCAACAGTAATCTTTAATGGCTGTGTGAAAGTGATTATTTTTCTGCAGACTTGGGAATAATATAGATTAAGTAGAAAGATATCGCTGGTGTTTGGCATGTCTAGTGTAAGATCTTCTAGTGTTTGACCTCTTCAATACTACAGCATAATGTGGCCAAGAAAATTCTTGTTAAAAAACTTCAGTGCTCATGCATTAATCAAAGAAGGCCTTAATCCTTTAATTTCTATATCCACTTTATCTGTAGATTGCACGTAAAAGACACCAGCTACATTTAGGAGAGCTGCTGATTTAATGAAATCTTGCATTTAGTTAAGTCAAATGAGGTTTATTTGTACTGTTTTTATTTAAAACACAGTCTCACTCAGGTTCATGATAGCAGAAATTTCCATTTAAGATGACAAGGAGAGGAAATTTTAAGTGGAACTTATTCAAGAAATACACATTTGCATTTTAGATATGATGTTATTATAAATACAGAATTTAAAAACCTATTTCAGGTAAATAAGATAATTTTAATTTATGCATGTAAATAGATAATAGGACTTTTTTGGGGTGTCTACTTGTGCTTGTATATGTTCCCTCCACTTTCCTCCCACAGTCCAAAGACATGCAGGTCATGTGAAATTAGAAAGGGGTGTTGACTGCAAATGTCCAATTTAATCACACTGGAGGACGCTGGAAGTTTTTACAGCTCTTTCACACTGGAAATAATTGCACATATGTTCGAACAATCTTTCCCGGCATGCATTCACACCATTACACACAAAAACTTCCTGAAATAGTTGAGTGTTGGAAAAAAAACAAGAGAGAGGTTCAAACCCTGCTTGTCTCTCACCTACACACATGTGGGAAACTGCCACATGTTTGTCAGATTGTCAGTTGTGGAAAGTAACAGTTATTTGTCGAACACTGCACACTCAATTTTAGGATCAGAAAGGTGCAGGCGGAGAGGGTTTGAAATTGTTCGATCATCTGACAAGCGCTACTGTTGCAGCTTATGACAAGTGAAACTGCATTTTGGTGTGAATGTGACAGCAAATGTGTCTTTGTGTTGTTTGAACTGTGATGGTTGAGGCTCCATCCCCCTGAAACTTTATACAGTCATAACTGATGAATGGACTGATAATGTAAAGTGTGTCACTGATGATATTAACAACATGTATATAGATTGATTACTTGTTACATACCAAGACCTTTGGGGGTGATTCCACTGCATTCCAGCGGGTTTATGGCCCAGTAGTAATATTTCAGAGTGTGCATCAGCTGCAGGACGGTGCCGACACGGCGTATGGTGGTGTAGATGGTAGCGGTGCCGATAAACTCCGATGACAGGTATGTGTAGAGGGACAGCTGTACCTGTATACACGCATACACACACATTTATTTATGCAGTACGTGTAGGCACTTACATGCACGAACAAAGGTCGGAGGACAAATACAAACTGTCAGAGACCTGCTGGAGAGAGACAAATCATCTCTGTGTGTTTCTGGAGTTCAAACAAAAGGCAGTTTTATTGTGAAAGACAGCCACGGGGGAATGGGAGGAAACTTCCCTCCAGCGAAAGCAGCAATTTTCTGTTTTGTGTTATTTTTGATCTTTCTGTGCCTGCAGCCATCAGCAGCTGAGGAGCCCCTCACACGGTGCTGACATTTAAGGAGGGTGTTCTCCAATTGCTCATTTCCTTCTTCCCTCCTTTCCCTGCTTCCCGCTGTTCCCCCTTTTCCCCCCTCTTAATATTCCTCTGGCCGATCCCCTCCACTGCTCGTACACAGATTTGAGTCTGCCGCAGGCTCGCAAATCTCTGAACTTATTACAGTGACCGCGACACTAAGGACCAGCCTTAACGAGGTAGCTCTGCTTTAAGCGGATGAAATTAGCGGAGTGCCACGGCCGGAGCATACCGCATCGCAGCTCATCTAGAATGGAGAGTGCATTTAGCTGACTTAAATGGCCTTCATTACATTTCTCACACCGTACTGGTGTGGTCATCTTCTGCAATTTAAAAAAGGCTTCAGCTGCAGAAAAGAATTACATTCCCTGATCATGGCACAATAATTTGGGCTCAATTGCTTCAAAAAAAAGCTTGTTACCAACATTCCTCCATCTCTGAAAGCATTCTGTTTACCAGAAGTCCCGAGTAAAGAAAACAGCTGTATTATTGTCAGTATGGAACGGGGGAGACGTTATGAGAGATGGGAGATGAAATTCAGATGTGATTTCTTCGAGTGTTTTATTAAGTCCTGAATATGACCAAGGCTATTCTTACCAATAATGAAGGTGATAATAATACCTGGAGAAGTGGAAAATAATAAAGCTCAGTGGGAGACAGAAAGGTACAGTGAAAGTAAGATTAAAAGATTAAAAGATTTTTTGTGTGTGTTGTTGCTACTTAGTACATTTGTTATGCTTGTCTTGAACTCATTATGGCCCCACTGCAACTTTGATTTTCTATTTTTGCATTCAATTAAAGGTAAAAACCCGAAAGACAATCACAAAATCAAGCTACTTTGACCTGTTTTGAATTATTCTGTCAACTATGGTTGATATGTTTAGCTACATTTGATTCTGACTCGCATCTTTTTTCTCCTAAGCAGCCGAGTGGCATTTTTTCCGTCCTAACTCCAGCATGCTCTGGAGAGCAGTGCTTGAATACCCAGGAGCCAATCACATCTCAGGGTCAGAGGGGAGAAGACAGGGAGTCAGGAAGTTCTGAAAATAATGGAGGCAAGAGCCGACGGGCCCCACGGGAATGCCAGGAACACTCACATCTAGTTTGGAGTGAGAGGGAAAAAGAGAAACCACACATCCCTCTCCTGTCCTGGGGTCTTTTCAAATGTCACTTTTTCTCTGTGTTTCCTTCGCTTGCATGTTCTGTCCTTTTCCTGCTTGATGTGCCAGCTCCTCCCACGGTGTCGTGCAGCCTCCTTTGTTATATTATTATTGTAAAGGGCAATAGCTGCTAAGATGTCAGTCCCTCCTTCCTCTTAGTTTAAAGCTGCTTGCTCGTTTCAATTTTTTCTCATATTTAGAAGAAAAAAAATCCTGGCCTCGATAAGCTGGAAAGTATATGATCTTTTTCTTTACTTTTTTATTTTTCCTGTCTGTCGTACTTTTTTGGACCCCACCCTGCATTAATTCTCTTTTTTAGACCACTGTCGTCTGTTTTTTTTTTTTTTTGCAGCAAGGTCATGAAAACCCACACACACTCACAAACATATTTAGTAGATACACACAAATAAACAGACCTTGGCAGGGGTGTGTATCCAGATGGCAGCGTTGAAGAGGACATGGTCACAGAGCTGTTTGAGAAGTGGCGCTCCATGAGGTAAACCATCCAGATACTTGGCGAAGGACAAGAACTGTTCAAGTACTGCCCTGGTGATGTGGACTCGCGAGGACTGGAGACAAGACAGAAAACATGAGCCTGAAACAGACTGAATAGTCATGTGAACGTCTTTTCTGGTTTTTACCTAAAACAGTGTCTTCAAACAGAAATGTATGTCTAAACATATTAGCAGGCTGACAAAGACAATTTCAATCTTCCTTGGATGTTTTAGAACCGAGCAACATCTAAACAACAGAGCTCCTTTAAACTGTTACAAAAGATTACTGTTTTCACAAAGTACAGAAGACGTGTGGTCGCCATGGTTACTGTTTGACATATTTAGTGACAAGGAGGGCAAACGAGAGGAACGAGTTCACTTTCACAAGGTTCCACAGAGAACCATTTTCTCTCCTTCACTGTATCAGCACACGCTGTCAGGCCACATCACCTGCCACCATCACAGTCAGACAGACCGTCAGGAGCAGCAGCAGCAGCACCACCTCAACTCATCCACCATTATGGTGGAGGATCCACTGCTTGTGATGGGCTGGTTAAAAAGCTTTAAAAAACATTTAGGTTGGAAAAATATAAGTCCATCCCTGTGCTGCATTACGCTTTGCACTTCACAATCAAAGGTGCCTTTGTTAGCAGCTGCTGAAAGGTGTCATCTGATTCATTTACACCAGCAACCGAGTCTGTGATGTAATAAATGAGATCTTTATCTCGTCCTCTTTTTTGCACATTTGTGGTTCACTGTTACTTACTTCTGCAGTTCAAAGTAGCTGAATCAACACCAGTTTTAAGCAAAACTCAACATATCAACTGTCACAAAGGTTGGATTTATGTCTCTTTTAGGCTACTAGCAACTTAAAACTAAGGGTTTGCATAAGTATAAAGGCCATTAAAAGTAAAGCCCAGTATAAAATTGATAGGTGGCTACATTACATACCTTGATTTAAAATCAGTGCTGCTTCTTATTCAGAAAACATCTTGTAGCTAAACACGTAAACACACACTCTTCATTGCTGAGGCCTTTACTGACCTTCTCAAGCAGGTATCCAATCACCAGGAAGCCTTTCCCTCCCAGCATCTGCTCCTGCATGGCGACAGAGCTCTTCAGCAGCTCCACCAGGAACGCCAGCAGGGTGGCACTGAAACACACACACACACACACTTCAGTAATGATGCCTGGAAATCTTTTTCATTTATTTTCAGTGCGCAGGTGTATATATATATTTTTTTAACATTCATCTCCCTGATAAATCTGACAGATAGTGTGACTGCAGCTAACATGATGCAAACATGTTGCCTGATTTATAGCTGCGTTTTGGCTGAAGTGATGAAGACGCTATCAGAATGATCTTGGAGCAAGAAGAACAGACACTCAGGCTTAAAAAAGCGGCTCATCGCTTCGGGGAAAAACCACATAACTCTTCTTCCTTTCACACGTACACACCCTGCTCTCTATAATCAGTTATTTCTAGACTGCACCATAATTGTCTAAGGTTGGTATCTCAGATGGAAGATAATTCTCGCACATGTAAGATTTGTCTTTATCAAGCTTAGTTCATTTTCTCATTTTTTTTTGTTTTACTTTTTTGTCTCCCTCTACTTTGTTTCTGGGTCCAGCTGCAGCAAATGTTGCTTATTAAACAGGAAATGTGCATTTTTGGATGTTTTAGTCTATTTTTTGTACTGAAAACTGTTTAATATTTTATACCAAATGCATTACAGGAGGTCTCTGGGTTTATGTTTGTGAACCACTCACCAGACTGTGGTGTCCACACTGCTGTCATTGAGCTGTTTGTAGTCCAGCTGAGCGAAGAGAGGGAACAGGACCTGGATGCCTCCTATAGAGTGGATGGCGCTGTGGATGGAGTGGGTAACGATGGCCTTCACATCCTGTGTGACAGGAATGGACTGTTAGTGCTGACAGGGACATGCACTGTACTGTATGCACACACGGATGCACAGATAAAAATCAATCACTCGCTCACTGCTAATAGAAATATATCAGCTCTCATATGCAGATGTAGAGCAAAGCACTCACTGCTGGTTTTTAAATATAGCATTACTGCAAATTATAATGGTAATTAAAGCTAAAAGAACATATTTGTCATAAATAACATAACGATGGAATTTCACACCGTTTTTTGCCTTTCATTGTCTACTGTTCATCATTTTCCTTTGATTTTAGAGATAAAAAATAACTTCAGCTTTAAATTATTTTAACTGTGTACCTGTATATGCTGCTTTAAGTCTCCCCAATCACTCAGCTGAGCTCATAAAGAGATGATTGTGTGACCTTTACTAATGAAAAGAACTATATAACAATAACACAATTTGTTTCTTTGCCATTGTGATTCGTGTCTGCAGCCTAAATTGCTCTTCACAGTGAACGAGGGAGGAAATTTTGACAAAAAGACACACAGAAGAATCGCATTTAGCAAAGCGGGGCTTCAACAACCTTGAATGAAGGACGACACAAAAGATGTCTGCTCAAACACAAGTACTCCACAAGCAATATCCTCAAAAGAGAAAAGTTCATAGCTAAGAGTCTCACCAAAATTAAGCATTATGAGCTTCAAGAATCAGGTATTTTCTGCAGAGTACAGTGACAACTATGAAGATGGCAACAATATTTCATGAGGTGCATTTTGTATTTCTTTATTCTAACCCCTCCTTTTGTGGTTTATTTTCTTATTTATACAAACACCGCTGAACAAATCCAGATGTGGCAGTGACTCACACATCAGCAAGCAGGCTTGTAGTGAACAACCACCCAGAAGGATCCACCGAGACTGACCTGCAGCATGAGTGCGTGCGGCGAATGGACGAAGATGGAGGGGTTTTCCCTGGGCGACGACTCCAGGCAGAGCTGTGCGTCCGTCGCCTTGGCGTTGTAGGTGAAGGAGATGGAGCTGGCCAGCTTGCCATCGTATAACACCTGCTTGTGGTGCTCAGCCAGGTGGATGTCACTCTCTGATTTAAACTTGAAAGTGCTCTGTGGAGTGGAGTGGACAGAAGAGAAGAAGATGTCAAAGGTCGCTTGAGAAAAAAAAACAAGAAAAACTTTTAATCAGGAAGACAAGATAAGTGTGAGTGTGTCTACGTTTACAAGCTCGACACCCAAAATGGAGTCTGCATAATTGCAGCACGAGCCGTGTGTAAACAACACAGCATTAGCTTAATGAACACAGTGCTAACCAAGGCACTAATTCAATTAGTCCAGAATAAGAGATGGAGCAAGGGGAGCGAACGTGTGGGGGAGAGGCGCTAAGGGCACCAAATTTATCCTGTGTCTTTGTAGTGCACCGAGAAAAAAAACCCACAAAGACGAGCAAAGGCACCAGTGGACAAACCTATTTCTATTTTAGTTTTTGACATTAAATTACATTTTTAATGCACAAAACACTAATCTTCACCTTTTCTGTGCAGTGTAGAGCCTTTACATTGCTTAAATCTAAAATGACTCTACCTTGGACTATTTTTTCTTTTCGTTTTCATCGCTAAAAGATTATAAAAACTGACACATTTGGGGAGGAGGAACTGTCAAGAATTATAGCCATGTTTAAACAGAAAAAGACACCTTTTCTTTTTCTGGTTATCTTAAGGAAAACAGATGACTAAAAATGAACTTGTCTTGTCCATGCAGATATAATAGGAGGTTGCACTTTACTGAATGTCTGCGTCTTTGTTTATATCTCTGGCTCCATATATCCTGCAGCGGTGCTGATGCACACATGAAGCCCCGCAGATGAAAGGCCAGCGAGACGCTCTGACACCCTTTGCAGCTCAAGACAAAGGGCGCTCTTTCCTTCCAGCAGCTGGGTCCCCAGGTGCCTCGCTCAACCTGACTGCACAGGAAAGCCGCGGGCTGCTCACAGACCTGCAGGCCCGACTTGTTCTGATCCTTTCATCTGATGTGTGATGTTGCAAATGTGCCCTGAGCAGTTTTAACCAAGCAGCATTAAATTTCACACTGAAGTTAGGAGCGCGCTGCACAATGGAGCTGTCTAAAGAAAATGGCCCCTCCACAGTGTTAAAAACTCTTATCACCGTCTGGAGACCGAATTAAAAATCAGCAATTTTCTAGCATCGTCTCAGCCATAATTTTCTTCTTCCTTCAAATGATCAAATCACTTGTGACGCCAAGAGCTTGCTCGTGTAAACCTATAATCTGAATCTGATGCACACTTTCCACACAAATAATTCATGCTAGCAAAACATGATTTCCAGGGGTAATTAATGGTAATTACATGGAGAGGAGCATGTATATGTTTACATTTTCTGTCTGTAGTACTCTAGTGATTAACAAGAGCTGATGACCAAGTGTTAAAAGGCTTATATGTATTAAACAGCTGAATGAAAAAGCTTATCCAATAAAAGTAACCTAGAATACTGCAGCCATGTGCAAGGATAATCAATCATAAACACAAATAAGTTGCTCTTTGGTTTATTCTGAAGGTTACTGGGCCCTCTGCGCAAAAAATACTGAATAGCCTGAATGTGAAATTAATATACTTATTAAGATGCACTTTTTTTGCAGTGTAAGCTCATTTATTGTGGTTCTTTTACTAAGTGTGTTGGTGTACATGCTGTAAAAGAGCTTTGCTGACTCTCTGAAGTATTAAGGAACGTAGGGACGTATTCGGCAGCAGCGGGAGGGTGCGTGCAAAGATGAAGGGAAAACATTTTTACATATGTAAAGCTTTATACAGCTGCACTTTAACACAAATG
>JAUZTA010000007.1:13144070-13155324 GCA_034780835.1 Ctenochaetus striatus
GCCAACTTTTATGTTTGAAAAGGGTAGCCAGAGGCAATTCATTGACTTTTTGAAATCAACATTTCAGTTCAACCTTAGGGAGTAAAAACAAAACAAAACAAAAAAATGAATCCATAAATGGGCTGATAATCTTTGATAACACAAATAGAAGATGTATATACTTCTCTAATGGGAGCAAGATATTTACAGTTTAACAACAATAAGATTTGATTTATTTATTGTAAGACAGACAATGTTGCTGTTTAAAATTTTTTACCATATTGGTTTTCTTTTTTTTAATGTCTATTGTCTTTTTGTTTATCCTGCTGATTTCAGCCTCATTAAGTCTAGCCTTTAACCGCTACCTTCTCAACAGTATTCTGAAAGGTGCTACATTCATTAAAATTATGATTATTTAACTGAAAACGATCTCTCACAGACCCACCACAGCCCATTATGTAGTGCTGCGATGGCACATCAAACGAGCCATTACGCTGGCTGATTACTGTGACTGACTGTTGAATATTGGATGACTCTCAAGGCCGGAGCTGGCAAAAAGAGGCACCTGTTGCTCATTACAGCTGTCATAGATGACAGGTCAGAGAGGCGAGTGGACGGTCAATAGCCACCTCCTCTGCCTCTGCACATTCAATTGAGCCTTTGGAGCTGGCATCATCAATATGCAACTTCAAAGCCCCCGGGGAGTGTGCTGGAGAGGTGTGAGCATGTGTATGTTTGTTTGGTTAGTGTGTGTGCCTGAGCGTGTGTGTTTGTGTGGCTCATTACTCATTTGTGTCCCCTGAGTGAGCCGCGGCCATTCAGTCCCTTTGTGCGGCGAGCGAGTGAGGAGACGAGAGGCCCATCTAGACATGAGATCACAGATTATACACTTAACGCTTCGCCAAGAGGGCTCAATGGAGCGCTGGAGAGCAAAATTGAAGGAGAGCGAGGGGAAAAAAAAAAAAACAGGGGAACGAGAAGGGGGAGACGAAATGGAGAAAAGCAAACAAGAGAATGAACGGTGTGAACCGCATAGGAGGAGCAAAGAATCAGAGTGGACAGAGCGTCCAGGGATGTGTGTGTGTGTGTGTGTGCGTGTGTGTGTGTGTGTGTTTCAGAGAGCGGACAGGAGAGATAGAGCAAAAATAAAAAGACAATGAGGGCAGCTGAATGCTATTGTGTTTTCTTATCAGGACGGCAGAGCGATTTTATTGCCCGCAGCCTCACTGTGTGCAGTGGAGGGTTTAGTGCCTCGATGATGACCACAGCAAATCTCTAAAAAGATATGGATTACGCTCGGACTAAACTGGCCACTAAAACACTCAATAATCCACATTCTGTTCTCTGCATGACCTCGTTTTTTGGTAAACAGCATTGATAAGAGCAGCAGTTAATTTTATAACTGGCTCAGATTCAGATGGGGGATAAACTTCTCATAATCTTTGGCTTTAGGTTGAGGATCTGAACAGGCTTTAACAATAAGGGCGGCCAGAATATTAAAGGAAAAACATATATGTTGAAAATATCCATTACGCACTGAAACGAGGAGCTGATTAATTGATTCGTCTACAGATTTAATTATCAAATAATGGTTTAGGTCATTTGTTAAGCAAACCAGAACATTTGCCAGGTTCAG
Organism: Ctenochaetus striatus; assembly: GCA_034780835.1. NCBI lineage: Eukaryota > Metazoa > Chordata > Actinopteri > Acanthuriformes > Acanthuridae > Ctenochaetus > Ctenochaetus striatus. The sequence goes on from JAUZTA010000007.1 coordinate 13,145,686, forward strand.
CTCCTTGTAAGTGAGGATTTGCTACTTTTTTGCACCACATGGTACTAATCTGAATATCTTTAGCCTTTGAACAGGTCATCTGGGGCTTCACAGCTTCTTAAATGAGGATTTTTGCTTTCCTTTGTTGACTCAGACAAAAGAAGCAATCTGAAGGCATCATCTGGCTCTGGCGCTTCAGGATGGACACTTTTTATCATAATTTAACATTTTAAAAACTACATGATTCATTGAATAATCCCTACCCCAAAAAACAATCACTAGATAAATGGATAAAAACTAAAAAGGATTAATCTGAGCTTTAGGTTAGTAACTCTGGAAACTGATGTGAATGTTACTGTGGTTGGTAGGACGAGAAGGAAAAAGTTGGCAATGAGGCACTGGAATGGAAAAAGGGCAGTGCAGGTCTCTGTCTCTGCTTCTGTGATGGATGAATGATGACATGTTGACTGACGGTCGCCTCCAGACAAAGAGAAAGGAGGGGGGGACAACCCCTGGACTGCATTTCCCAAGGGTCTTTGTACCAATAGCTGCACAGATGGCGAATGGGGCAAGACACGACCCCCACTCTGAAAAATGTGATTCAGAGCAACCAACGTCACAACCACACAGTCAACACACACACACAACACACGCTTGTAAGAGTCAGCAAAATAAATGTTATCAACCTCGAGTGTATGGAATTTCTAAAAGCTGTTATGCATGAAGTGTAGGGCTTTCACTTTAGACTTCACAGAAAGAGAGACGAGGGGAGTCAAGTGCACTGCAGAAATCATAGCAGAGCAGCTTTAGGAAGTACGCAGAGGAAAAGCAACGTTTCAACACACACTGCAAAAATACACCAATGATTACGTAAATCCACACTGGGGATATAAGGATGGTTCAGGTCCGCATGAGCAGAGCAGGTTTTTTTCTGAGTGTGTATGTGAGGTAGTGGTCAGGCTAAATAATATGTTATATCACAACTTCACAAGGCATGTTTGATGTGGACCCCAAATGCCCCTCGCCACCATAAAAATTGCAAAAGGAGAGAGAGGAGTAGTTTCAGCATATGAGGCATCAAGGAAGGATCCATACTGCAGACCAAGTTGGGAACGCTGAGTAACTTATGACAGGTTTTTTATCATGATATGCTGCCCATGTTAACAACACTATTGCAATACAGCCTTTCTGTGATACCTGATACATTGCAGAACAATTATTTATGATACATCAGGGCATCTATTTAACTAAAGAAGAAACAGTAACTATTGAAAGGCAAATGAATGTGCATTTATTCACAGCACTGTGGTCAGTTTCACAGAATTCAACAACTTAAATGTTTTATGACTAATGGAGTTTAGATTTTTATGTCATAGTGTGAGTAAATTTGTGATTTCATTGCAATTTTTAAACAATGTCTCTGTCAATGCATTAAACTAGCTGGCTATTTGGAGTCACGACATTAACCTACAGTGACAAAGGCGCGTGCCTTGAGTCAGTCGGACATGCTAGACAACAATACTGATAACACAGATCCCTTAAGGTGGGAAAAAATCTCCTCAGTGACAAGGAAGTTATTTGTGAATTTTAGAAAATCTTTAAACAGGCTCTGCAGAGGGTTTGTCATAACTGTGCTCACCAATATTGCAAAAGTAAATTATGTCTGGATGATGCATAATAAACCAAACTGCCAAGTATTTATAAGCCATAGCAGAAGTAGAGTACCAGCAGTGCCATGAATCAGACGGACTATGGTGAACCGTTGACTTCCATCTAACACCACCAATAGGTTGACATTTTTAGATCAGAGTTTAATATTTCTACAGGTTCAGGATTGATCCTCTTCAAATTTGGTGCATCCATGTTTTCCCAAACTGTAATGACCATGGTGATTCTCTGACAATTCATCAGCATAATCATCAGGTTAGTTTGTTCAACACTCATCACCAAATCCCTGCAAAACTAATGGCATTTCCCTCAACTTAAGCTCTAATTTGTACTTAGTGCAAATGAGCTAAAACGCCAAACTGAATACCTGCAACACATCACTATATTAGCATTGTCACTGTAAATATATTAGCTCGAAGCACAGCCCCACCGAGCTGCTAGCATGTCAACCTTTTGAGCTCTAATTTTCTGAATAGATGTCTAAGTATACTGCATGAATGTTGGAATTGTGTTTTTAGGGTTTTTTATTTTATGAAAAATCTTCATTCAGCCGTTCTTTTAACGACTGGAGACTGGAGGGTCTGTATGGCACCTCGTTTCATCTTCCTCCCACGTAGCGCTTGTGTGTAGCTTTCACTAGGCTTTATAGACTTTATAACCACCATCAGAAGAAAAAAAACACCTTGAGAGGTTCAAACAGCCAATGAAAACTAAAAGAAACCACACAACATTCATGTTGCGTTTTTATTTAAATACATCGCAGACAGCAGTTCATTATGAGGTGATATATCAACTACCTACAGCGGCTTTATCCAGTAACAATACCTTACTTGACATAAACATTGTTCTCATCCCTTTCATCTCTCTCTAACATAAATAAGCCATCCATGCAGAGAAAATGGGAGAAAATAAGCCGGGCTAAAGGTTTGGTTTAGAGTGCTTATCTGCTCTACTCTTGGATCAGGATAAGAATTTTTCCATGTTTAATTTTGTTTGTTTGGTTTCAGCAATAAGTACAGGCAATATTTAGGATTTAAAAGCTACGAGCAACTAAGTTACAAAGAAAAATAAGGCATAGAATGCTTGAATATTTGGGTTTTTTAAATAAAAGATCATAGAAAAAATACAGTAAATTTGTGTATAAATTAGGCAATCAGAATTAAATATTTCTCCATACAGTTTTTAACTCTTGGGAAAAATTACAAACTAAACAAGAAATGATTTGCACATCTGTGAGAAATTCTAAATTGAATATTTGATGTAGAATAGAGCCAGATGATGTGCTTAAAATAAATTTATGTATGAGCCATAATGCATGGAAAATAAGCAATATGGGCCAGCGGCATTTCATGCCTAAATTTGGCATATGGTTAAAGTCTTATATGCGTAAACACTGTGAAATATTGTGGTTTTTAAGGGGCAAGAAGACTCATTTCCAATCAGTTAGATCCTGTCAAGGTCGCTGTGCATGGGAAGATGACAAACTCCAATCAAACAACTGCTACCTCCAATTTAGCAAATAAGTGTACGCTTTACAGTTCCATTAGATTAAAGCACAGACATTTGTGTTTTCTGTGCCAAGAGCTGTACCCTGGGCACATTTTCCACAAAAATAACCATGAATGTGCCTCTGTACGTACATCAAAGAAAAGCAAAGCTATTGAGCGTTCCCTTGTATTGGCTTGTCAGCTTCTATTAGCACTGCCAGAAACCAAAAGGGGGAGAGAGCTGCATGAAAGACGAGTGAAAGAGGTTGAGATAAGACAGCAATACCTGCTGAGATCTGTCTTTATTAAAGCCTCCAGAAAGTCTCCGGTTCACCGCAGACCAGTTCAGTGTGCCTTTTGCCGCCTCCAACATCTGACTCAAAGCTTGTCAAGTGCGAGCTCAAAACATACTGTACGCACACATACAGACAAATGCGCACCAACGCTTGCACACACTTGACAAACTCAGCCAAAACGCACATACTCGGCGTTCAAAGGGCAACAGCCTTTTAAACAATTCATAGCAAAATGTCTTAGAGGTCTTAGTCATTCGCACATACACTCACTTGCTCACTCGGTTTGTCACTAACACACTCATACATGCTCACAGCGGCTGCAGCAGCGATTTACATGAATGTCAGCATGAGTCCATGCAGAAAGGGAGAGGAGAGGAGATGGAGGAAGAGCAAGAGAACTGGAGGGAGACTCTCTCCTAAGATAATCCAATGATAATGAGGCACCATTTCATTAGCATATGAGCAACTTGTAAAAAAAAACTACATTTTTCAGAGGCCTGTTCACTGGAGAGTGAGGCAAGGGAACTTGGAAATGAGAAACGAGAGAAACACAGGAATGGAAAAGAGAAAGAGAGATGAAAAGAGGAGAGCAAGAGAGTGAGGTCAGACGTCACATGCAGGGCAGAGAAGAAATGCGCAGCAACAGTAATGGTTTGACTGTTTGCTTAGGAAAGCAGAGAGAAATGACAGATAAAGAGCGCAGGCAGACAAATACAGCAGTCTTTTCAGCACAATGGACAGCTCCTGCTCTCTCTGCTGACAGATACAGTGACGGGGAGAAGCTACAAATCCTCGCTAAGGCTGCAAAATTCATTGACAAACAGCTGAAACCGCAACTGTACTAATTTCTGTGTTAATGCCGTCAATATTTCCAAGGACTGAAAGTCGTTGACAGCAAAAAAAATAAAAAAATGACTCTGACATGAAATCCCAAGCCGTGAGAGCTCCACTGTTTGTAGGAGCTGCAGCATAACAGAACCACACTGTTCACGGCTGATATTCTCCGAGAAAAGAAAAAAATCCAGGTCAGGATAACATGCGCGCACATACACACTACAAGGATTGAGGATTGCAGCCAAGTGATCACAACTCTGACTTCATCCAACTGCAGTTTAAAATGTCTGCCACCTGATTGGCCAAAGAGGCTTAGTAACGGATCTAGCAATAAGCCTTGTCACATGCTATTGGGCAACAAATAAAACAATTTTTTTTTTTTTTTCCTTTTTGTCTTTTGGAAACACCACATGTGATTCTCTCACACACACTTTTATTACTCACATTGTTAATAGATTCACGTTGCTTTCCAATGGCTGACAGCATCCAAACATCTTCATAAAGAGCAGTATTTCAAGGTGATTTTAATATGCAAATTAATCAATAATGCTGCAGTTAAACAGTGGCTAGAGAAATCAAGGAAAGAAATGCACAATAATCTTTTATAGAAAGTGTCAAGGGTGAATACATCGGTCAACTACAAATGCAAAAAAATTAATAATATGTATTCAATCAAATACGCAAACAAACAACACCATGCATAGCGAGTTCATCCGGAACTTTTCAGCCTCCAGCAAGAAATCTGGTTTTTAGTCCATTCATTGGTTGGAGGTATATTTAAAAAACGTCAAAAAGCTATTTTTTACCATTTTTTAACCATGAGAGGGTCAGCGATTTGAATTTAAATTCTATGTATATTCCCTGCAAAAGAAGCAATTTACCATTTCAATTTAATGACAGAAAGTATGTGCTTGAGTCTAACAGTGTTGGAAAATTGCTAGGAATCATGCCTCCTGGCTAAATAATAATCCACTGCACTTTCTCATGAATAAATTTACATCCTTCTTTATAGAACACAATACCAATTCAAGCTATAGTCTTTTCAATTGAGTTTATGCAGTTCAACCAGTGTCATCAAGTGTTATTTGGGTCCTTCCCATGGAAAGGGAGAGAACAGAGAGGGATGCACAGGACGAAACAGAATAAATATATAAAAAGTATGCACTTCTGCATCAGTAATGACAGACTCTATGGCTGTTTAGATAACACTCAAAAACTGAAATCTACCGACATTTGAACATCATCTACTGATAATAACAGCAAAACCTTTTCACAGTTCCACACTTTTATAAAAACTGATAACTTTGTGTCAGTGTTACACTGCATAAATCACTGGTTTAGCAAGAATCCATCCTCTTCATGCTAAAAGCCATGCTAGCAAGGGAATGCCTGCCCCCTGGCATGGAAATGCCTTGGCCTTATTAGACCAGAACATCTTATGAGGCATGTGTTAAGACCTCAAGACTTGTGGTTTAATAGAGAAAGACCAAAGGAAACTTCTCGCACCAGGGGACACAGAGGTCTCGAGGAGTGGAGAGCAAAAAGGAAGAAAATATCTGAAAGTGTCGAGGCACTGAGAGAGAAAAGAATGAGAAAGAGGGGGAAGAAAGGAAGAGAGAAAAATGGCATCAAAGACGGGGTTGTGACTGAGAGGTCGCCGTCAAAAGGACAGCACGAAACAAACAGACGACGCATGAATTCCACCAGATACAGACAGAACAGAGAGAAGTTGACTGGTGAGGTGTAGAAGTGGTGTGTCATGATGTTGTCCCCCCCCCCCCCATCTTCTGCTTGGAAAAAGCACATTCTGTCGAGGATGAGAAGCAACTCAATTTTCCTCCCTTTTTTATTTTTTCCTCAAGACAGGCAGTAACGAGGGCATCCTTGTGTGTTATGTCACACGAGCCTCGGAAAGGAAGGAAGGACTCAAGGCTGAGATTCGGTGCTTTAACAAGGCCTTCGCGCCTCATCTCCTGACTTGACTCAAATAGGCTCGTTTCAGAGAAGTTGACAGGAAGTGAAGTCCTCCAGGGCATCCTGCATGTTGCTTACATCTCACTGGGTTTATCAGGGATGAGAATAGAGACAAGGGAGGGTAACTGAGAGATATAAGTCACTATGAACTCCTTCTTGTGCACCTGCAAGGGATGTGTCTGAACAGCTAACTAGTCCATTGGATGTTGCTACCCTCACCAGTCAGCATTTGAAAATCTAGTTGGCTCAATTTGTTATTGTTTTATAAATGTACATGTTTAAATTGCAGGATGAAGTGCCATGTTTATACTACATGGTGCAGAAATAAACTGGTGTTAAATGTGAAAATCTGTTTTAAATGGCTCTTATAAGTCAGTGTTTCCCCTATAATTGCTGAAAAGCAAGTCAAGTCAATTTTATTTTATATGGCGCAAAATTACAACACAAGTTATCTAAGAGCACTTTTCATATAGCCAAGATCCAAATCATACACTCAAAATATGCAGTTTCCCTTAAGACAGTGTTTAACCTTATGGATTAAATTTTGTGTTTATTGAGAGTGTTCTTACTTTTATACTAGTGAATTAGCCTAAGTTTATATTTATGTTTTAATGTTAGAAATGAGTGGTTAGGAACATCTGAAAAAAAAGGTTGAAAAAAAAATTGCTCTATTGTTCTATAGAACTATTGTTTTAATTTTCTTCAGAATAAAATGCGCTTATATGAATGAAAATGTGATCTAAAAAATATAAATGTTTCTTTGGTTCACAATCACTGCCTTTTCACTGCACACATCTGAGTGTGTGTGGGTGTACGTGTGTGTCTGTGTGTGATGTGTGTGTCTGCCTGTGAGAAGAGGCAGGTGTAGACTAGCTGATGCTAAGTTCAAAGGTCAGCTGATAAGCCCTGCAGACCTGACTCAAGCCAGGCTGGTGGCAATTCAGGATCACTAATCTGTTTGTTTGGTTTGGTTGCGTGTACGTGCTGCTTCAGCAAGGATGTGTGCATATACGTGTGTAAGTACTCGCACACATGCACACACACGCACACAAAACAATTGCACACACGTTCACCAGCCGCTGAAACAATAGAGAGCACTGTTTCATTCAGCCACAGCTGATGGAGGATAAGAGAGGCAGCGAGCAGCTCCAATGAGTCTCAGTAATCCATCATCATGAGACAGGGTCGGGAATGACACGCATGCACACGCACGCACACACACACACACACAAAGCAGGGTTGGAAGGGTTAGTGGAACATGATGTACTGTATGTTGTTGTGCAAAAATACCACACACAGTGTACACACACACTGTACACACAAGATAATCATAAGTCAAGTTAGACAAGCAGATAATGTAATTCTGAGCAGAGGAAACAGAGAAACCCAGAATGCTGAACTTGCCTCCCAACATATTATAATTTTTTTATCCTTGACAAATTATTATTTTTAACACATGGTGGAAAATAATAAAACAGTTTGTAATAAAGAGTTTGTTCCAAAGAATGAGCACCAACTTCAGCTGCTTCCCTGTCAAGGTGTTTCCGAGCCATGAGTCTGTCAGAGCTGCAGCTTCACTTCAGACTTGTCCTCCACCGGACAGTGATGAAGATGAGCTCTTTGAAGCTCATGTTGTTTGAGGTACAACAGAAACAGCAGTAACAATGTTCTACTTCTGACAGGAAGCAAAAAACCTTGAAAGGGAACCATTTGAAGTTTGCATTTGTGGTGATGGACCGAGATTCAAATTTCATGCATTTTGACCAATGCTCTATTTTTATATTTTTGACATCAACTCCTTCTGTTTTTGCACTGGGAAGTTTGCCTTACTTGCACGCCCAGTGGGGATACTACATGAATATTTTATTTCGCAGATTCCATTACCACAAAATAGTTTACAAACAGTCCCATCATACTGGAGGACATTTTAATTGAAATCAATGGATAACTAACGTATATGTTAAGCGAAGTATGAAACTCTGAATGATGAGAATTTCAAGTTAAAATCCAAATGATTTAAATCTGCAACAAATGACTATTTTTCATGTGGTAAATAAGTGACGCAAAAGCCGAATCACAAGATGTTTAATATTTATTGGCTAACAGAGTAAGCAAAGTCATCCAAGTTAATTGCAGCAGCCAATGGTAGATCACCTCCAGTTCTCTCCAGTTTTATTCCATTGAATAATAAAATACCAACTACGAATAACTACAGCAGTATTGTGTTCACACATACACAGTTTAAGAGCAGAATACTATCGAGACACTTCGTCAGGCTGCTCAGATGAGGATGTCAAATGTCAAATCCACTCACAAAAAACAATTTCCCCTGAAAAGGTCGTATCAACACAAAATCCATTCTCAAATATCACAGCCCATTGCCAGCAAGCAGTCACAGCCTTGAGAGCTGCCACTCTTCCTTGAGGAGGCCAAAGACTCAGAAAAGACATAAACACTTGGTTTCAAAGGGATTGCAAGATCAAGATTTTAAAAAAGAACTTTTTAAAAAGTCTAAAATAATATCAGGAGGAGAAATAGCTAAATCTGGGGGTGTGGTAGGAGGAGTGAGTCAGTTCTGACAAACAAATACAGACCGTTCATAAATCAAAAATGTTACACTTGGAGACAAAAAAACCCTTCACAAATCAATTCTCTTAGGCAAGCAACACAATAATGTCTACAGCAATTTTTATAATAAAAAAATAAATGATATCTGTGGATGATCAATAACTGAAGGCAAATTCAGTCAAATATTAATTTAGTTCATTGTGTAACTGAGGATAAATGAAAACCACATGTGACCAATGATCGAACAATCACAGACCCTTTCAGAGTCATACATTAGCTAAATAAGAAAATATAAATATTAGCTTATAAGAGTATGTTCCCACACCTCGTGGATTTCCTAAAACCAAACCCTTAGTGTAGTGGATGACAGGGTTAAGGGTCGAGGAGAGGAGCAGTGTGATAGAGGGAGAAGGTGGGTGATGTAGTGAGTCACCACTGATAGGTGTTGGCTGCAAAAACTCTCCATCTACCATCGGCATTACACCGAGTGCCCTCGTAACCCTATCCTGCTGGTGTAATGACACCAGTACAGATAACTTCTAGGGATGGGTCAGATCAATATATGCTCTGTGTCGATTAAGTCACAATCACTACAAGGGACTGTGAATTAACAGGCTAAAATTTCAATGCGTCCAATACTACAACACTGCATGTGACCAAAAACCTGCAAAAACTAATTAAAGTCCCATTAGCCTCAATTGCACTTATGGTATTGCTAATTAGCAAATGTTGGCCATGCTCACATGCAAAACTAAGATGATGAACATGATAAACTTTAAACCTGTTTAACATTAGCATGCTAGCATTGTCACTGTGTGCATTTTAGATCGTTG
>JAUZTA010000007.1:13243039-13258601 GCA_034780835.1 Ctenochaetus striatus
GGTTTAAAAAATTATCACAATGGAACAGCAATAAACTTGTCAGTTTTAGTCATTTTAACTCCTCACTAAAACACTTTAAACACTTTAATCGGCAGTTGGAGAATCATAAAAACAATGGCGTCAAGCTAAATATCATCAATAAACCACTCATTGTCTCACACAGCAAACCGCAGTATCTCTACAGAGATATCTCAGTTTGCCAAAATCAAATCCCAGTTTAACCATCTGTCTCTTAGGTCTGTCAGACAAGCAAACAATGACTCAGACCCGTCCAATCTCACCCAGTTGAGGGCTTTCCTCAGGCCCCAGGGCACAACAGGCCACGGGGAAATGATCCACGTCGTGTCTATCATGTGTTGAACTTCTAACATGGCTGTGTAGGTGTACCTGCAGGCATGGAGAAGACAGGAATGGTAAAAACAAACAAACAAATATTTTTGTCAAAAAATGTCATCTTATGCATTATCTAAAGTGAGTGACTTCGACATCAGGACAGTTATGGTTCCTGGTTGAGTCCTGATTGGGGACATTTGTTTTATGTTATGCCCCTCTTTCTTCTTCCCCCATGTTTCCCATTTCTTCTTTTTTGTTACCACCAAAATAAAGGTAAAAAATGTTTTTTTCTTACGAGTCCTCTTTGGCATGCGTCACCAACTTGGTGCTGAAGTGACTAATGGCAAAAAAGTCATACGTCCCTTTAACCAGCTCTCTGTCATCCTCGTTAAACACTGGCAGGCTGTGGAGTCACACACACAAAAAATGGCACTTTATACAGAAGATGATATAACAGTGGTATTTATGAAGTAAAATAAGTTTTGGCTCTCCCCCCATAAGGTTTCATATCTTATAATAAGGCCAAACCATAAGCTTATGGCTGTTAAAAACAAAGCCTATCTTTAAGCCAACAGAGTGACTGTACTGAAGTTTAGATTAAGTATTTATACTCAAGTGAGTTGAGCTGACGCAGCCAGCTCCTCATTCCCAGAGGATAGTCCCCGCTGCCAAAGATCGGCTCTGCAAACCAGCCAACACGGAAGTCGAGAACCCTTTTAGCTGGTTCCACGTCTTCACGGCTGAATGAAAACGCTGGCTCCACCCAGTCCATGTGCAGCGCCAGAGACACCTGAGACACAGCACAACACACAGTGGGGATAAACCCATAATTAAACTAGTCAATTAAATTAATTATTATTATTAATGAGTTTCATGCTGAGTTCCACCCACCTGTCCTCCCTGTGTGTGTCTGAACTCGCGGTCATAAGCGCGCCAGGCCAAAGCGTGCGCCCTTAGCATCTGGTGACCCTCCTGGTAGCTCACCATCTCATCGTTGGGCTCATTCAGGGTGATCCACATCTTCACATGGGCACCTAGTTCTCTGTAACAAAGTCTGGCGTAGTCTGCGAACGCCTCCGGAGTCTCCCTGAGAAAATATTCAGACTGCATATCAGACACACAGTGGATTTGATTATATCATGACACTTTCTTTGTTCAAAATTATTAAGGAGATCTCTTTACAGTTTTTATTACAATATTAAAATTGTGCCAATAAATTTAACAAATTCAAATACATCAAATTAACAACAGTCTTTCTTTATGAAACACTGTGGTGTCAGGTTTATTGATTTCTTTTTATTACAGGAAGAGAAAAGAGAAACTGTGGCCACAAGTCATAAAGGACGGTTTTACGTTGATGGCAACAAGGACAGACTGTCCCTGTGAGCATTAATGCATGTTTACTTTACATTAGACCAGCTGTAAGTTGTACAATGTAATTCACCATACCTGTTACATATGGACTTTTATAAGCTCTGTGTTTAAATGGATTTCCACACTCTAACAGTCAATAAAGTTGCTCAGCAATCATGCAAACATTTTAAAATTTAAATGACAAACTGGCCTTTCAAAAAGCAGTGAGACATAAGATTTTTATTTTACTGAGCAGAGAAGATTAAAGCCCCTTGAGCACGATAGACACCACCCACAACAGATGTCAAATATAAAACCTGCTAGAGTCAAAAGAGCACCAGCCCCACAACCCTCCCCACATCTGACCCGTTCAGCCACTTGTTGGGGGTGTCCAGTGGGGCCGGCAGGCTGCTGCGCTGGCGTGTGTGGTGCCACAGGGTGACCACAGGTGTGACGTTGGCCTGCAGCAGCTGGCGGGTGAAACAGCGGTAGTAGCCCAGCAGAGTGGCGTTGGGATGAGTCACGTCACCTGTGGGCACCAAGGCCGACCAGTTGAGAGAGAAGTGGAAGTGGTTGACCCCCACCTGTCGAATTTCATCCACCTTAAGAGAAGGAGGAGGATAAACATGTCACTTCTCCAGCACATCCTGCTGCAACAAGATGCACACAAACCTATTCAGAGCGGCACTTTTCTGATGAGAACGCTTACTGAGCCAATACGAGTACATGAGAAAACTTGCAAATCATTTTTTTTACTCATACAATTTGATCTTTCAAGTTTAATAACAATAGTACAATGACAAGCAAGTTTTTGCTCAGTTGAAAGTCACTTGACAAGTTTATAGGATCTACAAGTGCGACCATTAAAGAACACAACAATCCTGCACACTGTCAGTCATTTGTAGGCTTCTTTATCATGGTTTTTGTCAGCTAAGCCTAATTATTTTACAAATATGTACCTATAGGACAAGAAAATCATTAAAACAAATGAGGAAATGAGAGAAAATGCAAAGTTTTTTGTAATTTTATGTATTTAGGGAATTTGCATTTTGCTGTTTCTTCAGAGCTGCACAAAAGCCACGATCCCTCACTGACTTCCCACAGATAAAAACTGCACAAATGTGTTTTCCATGAATGCAAATAACAATAATGAAATAACAACAATAGTGTAATGTAAAGGTCTGGCTATAACTGTGCTCCTTCACCAAAACAACAGGAGAAGGAGCAAGAGATAAAGGTTTGTACTGAATGGGAAGTCGCATCTCATGTCTAAGTTCTGCCTGGTTTTTGATCTGAGAAAGATGCTTCTAAGTAGAAAAAAAACTCTACTTTAGAGTGTGTAAAGGTATTTAAGAGCTAAACGCTGAGCTGGCAGAGGAACCTGCCTGCTGTCGGACGGTTGCGTAATCAGCACAGTGTGCGTTTCGGCGTAAAGGAGGCGCCCTGAAGCCCTCCAGCCTCGTCAGCTCTCCGTTGTTGGAGATGTTCCACAGGTAAACATTGGGGTCTGCAAACTGGCTGGGCGTGGTCTCCACCTGTTGACATGGAGAGGAACACACCAATGTAAACGTGCACTTACTCGCCCTGAAACAGTGTTTACCTCACACACACAAGTGCAAATAAAGGCCAAATGGGGCAAATCGATTGATCCTGGTTGATCCTGTGCTGTGTAGCTCAGCCGGCAGACGGTGTGTGGCTATGTGGTTTATGATTAAGAGAGGATTTGTCGTCACGGCTGTTTCTGAGCTGGACTTTCACCATGAAAACTGCAACCTCAAAACAATGTGATGGACTTGATGTAAGTCAGGAAAGAAGGAGAGGGATTGAAGCTACTACTTTTTTCTTTCTTTTTTTCCCGTCCTAAATCAGAGAATAAAATAATAGTTATATAAGGTTAATTAAGAGTTTTAAAAAAAGTTCACGCTTCACTTCACATAATATCATTGAAGGTCAAACTGAATCTCTGAACCAAAGTTATTACACAGTTAATGTTTTCTCAACTTCCTCTATAACAGTGGATGCATCCTGCTTGTGTTTTAGTCATTATCAAAACTCTGCTCTTTGGCACATCTGCCCCCACACACACACACACAACCCTCCAACCCTGCCATAAACACAAAAACAGTACACACACACACGACAAAAAACACATATACCTGTATGGAGTTGGCAGATACCCCCCAGGCAAAATCACACGGGAAGACCCCTTGTGCCGGTCTGTTCTCTGGAAGTTCTGGGAAACCGTTTCTCTGGATGACGTTTCTTCGGTGATAATGAAAAATCATCTCTTTAGATCATCTCTGTGATGTGAGGCACCATTACTTGTGCAATAATGTGAACAATTTGATTAAAAAGCCCTTAAAAAGTCTAAACTAAAAGCAAAGCAGTGTCTGTGCAATTATTTTAAAATGATAGCAATAACAAAAATGGGTCCATGTAAGTGGATTACAAGCATTTCTGTGTTTGAAATAGATTCAACTATGATGTCTATTTTAAAATCTGCACTCTGATATTTGTTTAAACAAGACAAAACACAGTCCACATTGGAACCCAAAGTAATACTTAACTTTCTGTGAATTTCCAAAAACGTTTTCTAATCGAAGGGAGCACATCTCCCCCTTCCATATTGGCAAAAGCTCGATATGACAGCATCCTACAAGGATGTTTATTGATGAACTTGATGAGGAAAAAAAACATCAATTTCTCCTAAGAACAGATGTTTTCTACATTTGAGTTCAAGTAGTTTGTGCTCAGCTCGTCCAATGATTACAGATACTTGGAAAAAATGGAAAACTTGGGACTGCATGTCATTGAGCAAGGTTTTTTAGACATCTGCAGCTGAAACAAAGTATTATTCTAACCCTGCAGGTGACAGGCCATAGCAACACTAATGCAGAATACAGGAAAAGTAATAGTTTTGTTATTTTAAATGGACAAAATCAAATGATATCTGCACAAATTTTAATATTGTGCCTCCTTTGTGTAGATCACCGCTCGTCACATTGCAGCATGTACCTGTAAAAGGTGGCAGATGTCTTTGGCTCCCTCTTCATGTCAAGAGTGTTGAAGTCAACATAGTAAAGTCCCCGTCGTATCCCATACTCCCTGTGCCACTCGAAGCCGTCTATGAGCGACCAGGCTGTGTATCCAATCACATTCACTCCATCTATGACGATCGCTAAGCGGCAAACACAGACAGATGGACAGTCCGGATAGAAGTCAATACTTTTCCTAATATGAGATTTCAGTTTTAATGTAAAAATGGTTCATGCTCACTTTGAAAATTTGAAGCAATTCAATTGAGTTGCTGGTTCTGACAATGTAAAAATCTGGATTGTAATGATGCTTGCGGTGAATGTAGGACATCAGACTGTTTTTACTCACATTTTAGTGCCTCTGCAATAAACCTCTTGAGGTAATACATGTGCTTTGGGTCTTCAGTCTTTGTATTGCCAAGCACATACCTGTGTTGAGAAGCAGTGAGGACAGGATGTAGCACAGCAAAAGAAAAACACCAGAACAACACACAAAAGCATCACAGATGTGGAAAAATCCACACAAAGTCCAAACCCACCAACCACTCTGCACCACAAATATTGGCGGCTTGTTGTACTCGGCGTTGACCCAGTAGAGCAGCATCCTCAGGTCCAGATCCTCCTGCTGTCCAAACTTCAGGCTGTCGTTGATGAGCTGGAAGCTCAGGGCCGCTCCATGAGAGAGGGCGAAGAAGTCAGCCGTTCCCCTCACCTGCTCCCTCTCCTCCCTGGTGAAGGAGGGCAGCCGTGAGCCCAGCCGAGTCTTCATGCAGGGGGGGTAGTCTCCGTCTATGAACAGCGGCCGGGCGAACCAGCCCAGGACGTGGTCCAGAGAGCACTGGCACTCTCGCAGGCTTTCCAGACGGGTGCGACTGGGTTTTATCCAGTGAGAGGCCAGCGCCATGGACAGCTTGCCCTGCTGACGGGGGCGGTAGTGACGGTCGTAGAGGTGCCACACAGCTGCATGAGCCTGGAGGAGAAGCACAAAGAAAAGGGGGAGGCAGAGAGGGAGAGAAGGAGGAGGAGGAGGATGGAGAGGATGGTTGGTATAAACCATGATGGAAAAATAGGCAAAGTAAACAAACAACAGTGAACTTTAGGTCAATGCAGAACAATCTTTACTGATTACTGACAAAGTTAAAAGACTAATAAAACAATTAAAAGGTAGAAAGTCAAACGCATAAAGACTTCTGCACAAATACTGACAAAAAAATTTGAATAGCTAAAATTTAAAAGTGAAATAATATTATAAGGTATAAGCAGTGGTGTTGTTTTCAAGTAAACTTCATTTTTTAGATAGCTGTTCCTCACCTAAGTATTTACATTTCATGCTTCATAACTTTTGTACCAATGTAGAGAAAAATATTGTGCTTTAAACATAAGTCATTGAAACCTTTTTTTACTACATTAAGTTAAATTAACGATTGTTTATAAAGTAATTTATTACTGATCATAAACATCAAAATAATTATTTCACCACAAAACAAATGCCATAAAACACTTTAAGAGAGAGAGAGAGGAGAGATGGAAATAAAT
This sequence comes from Ctenochaetus striatus, assembly GCA_034780835.1. Taxonomy (NCBI): domain Eukaryota; kingdom Metazoa; phylum Chordata; class Actinopteri; order Acanthuriformes; family Acanthuridae; genus Ctenochaetus; species Ctenochaetus striatus. The sequence continues at coordinate 13,249,297 of JAUZTA010000007.1, forward strand.
ACTCTTACAGTCAAAACATGTTGGAAGCAAAAGTCAGACTAATAAGTTACAGATTTCAACACTTTCAACTACAAATCCTGAAGCAGAAAATAAGAGATTCTGGCTTTATTTTAATGACAACCTCGAAACATTTTTTATGGTAAGAAACATGTTTTTATGACCTTGGCACTTACCTTTAGAAGATTGTGTCCAACCCGGAACGGCAGATCAGGGTCGTTCTTTATCCCGGGAGCGACCACTCCGGTGCCGTACCCGTGCCGCGCCACCACAAATGGGTTATCAATAGTGATCCAGTACTTCACATCGTCTCCAAAAGTCTGAAAGCAGAAATTGGCGTAATCCTTGAAAATTCCCACAAGCTCCGGGTTGCTCCAGCCGCCGAGGGTCTGCTGGAGGTGGTCGGGCAGGTCCCAGTGGTAGAGCGTGACCACCGGTTGCACGCGGATCTCCTTTAGCCTCTTGATGAGCGTCCGGTAGTAGTTGGTACCGATTTCGTTGTAACTCCCGCGGGTGCCGTTGGGAAATATCCGGGACCAGGACAGGGAGAACCTGTAGTGGCTGACCCCGAGCTGTCTGATGGCTCGTATGTCGGCGTGGATGTTGTGATAACTGTCGCTGCCGACGTCCCCGGTGGCCATCCGGTTCCCACCGCGCGTAAAAGTGTCCCAAATGGAGAGCCCCTTGCCATCTTTCTCATACGCGCCCTCCACCTGGTACGCAGCCGTGCCCACCGCCCATATGAAGTCCCTCGGGAAGGTATCATAGAGGAAAGCCTTGTCTCCCGGATAGGGCAGCTTACTGAAACGTCCCCACGTTTTCAAACCAGCGTTCGGCTTCGCGGCGGAAGTTGCGAAGGCGAGAAAAGTCAAAAGGGCGAGCAGAGCACCCATGGTGTCAATACTGGACTCGGATGTCCAGGATTTTTATTTTTAACTCTAAACTTCACTTCACCATGCTTGGAAGCTTTCTGACACTAAACAGCGGGCTGTGGAGCGCAGCCAGCCAGCTGTGAACCCACCGCACGCCGCCTCTCTAAATCTATCAATTATTAGCCAAAGCACCTGACGCACCAAGATCTCCAGGCGCAACATGATGTTCAGAGCCCCGAATGATCAATCTGTTGTAGCGCAGCATTAGTTTCTTTCTGTTGAGACAACGGAGACAAACGGTGAGTGCCATATTAATTGAATTTATTCTTTCAGCAGTGTTAATAAAACCTCAGTTCGGCTTTAGGGAACGGCGGAGTGACCCAGGTGCAAAAACCCCTAATGTGATATCAGTAACAGCTCTGTTATTATCATACATCCTCAACTGGATGATCAACTCATAACTCTGTTTAAATGTCACATGTCAACAGCACACATAAAAAAAAAACACACATTTGCACATCTGCATTTCTCACTGGATCAACTTCAGACGGGAGCGCGTGCAGGCAGGGGGATGGCGGGGGAGAGAGGGGAGGGGGTGAGTGGAGGTGAGGAGAAGATATACAAACAGCGGAGTCAGTGTACCCTGCTGCACCGCGTGCACATTACTTCCTTATCTGCCTGCTTTCAGCTCGGTTGCTTGGAAACTCCGGCCACTTATTGCGGCCCATCTTGGTCCAAAAAAAAAAAAGCACCTGCAGGAATATCTGAGGAGGCGCGAGACCGCTGGCAGGTGTATGTGTGTGTGCGCGCGCGCTTGTGCGTGTGCGTGTTGGAATAATGTGACAAACTGCGGGCTTTCAGCTTGAGGCGTGACATCCCGGGTCAAACAGACTTTTTCTGGACAGGTGAGTGAGATATGAAGTCGTCAGTATTTCCGTTTGAAAATGAAAAGGTGAAGAAGGGGGGTGGGGTTGGGGTGGGTGGGGGGGTAGCAGGTTGTGCAGAAGGGGGCTGTTATTTAAAGTGTATGAGTGCACCAAGCATGTGCATGTTTTCCTCTCCTATATACATGAAACCAAACTATTCATATGTGTATCTGAGAGGAATGGTGTGTTATGCATGGTAATCCTGAATAATGTACCTCCACATCCTTGTTATTTATTTGTTCAGCTGTCAATCCTTTTCTATTTATTGGCATCAACAACACTGATACTAACTGTAATCTATATTTTTTCAATTGCAAGAGTCTCATAGAAAAATTTGTCCATGATCTTGTTAAAAAATAAGCTCAGAAATCTCCTACAGAAACCATGATTTATGATAGAAGGGAAGCCTGATCAATGATGTGAAAAAAAATCTAATTAATGCAATTGATATGTGCAATTTAATCATTTCAGTCGGATCAAATCTGTGTATATATTTCACAGAGGACTTTACACTCAGTACAGATGCTGCTCCTCAGTGATGCTCAGCTGGGTGTCAGAGGTGAACAGTGCAGTCATACACTACCTCTGCCTTAAAAAGCAGGCAGTTTACCTGATGCAGGAAAACGAACTCGCTTTGCAGCCAAGCAGCATGTGATTATGGGCTGTCATGGATCATAACCAGGGGCAAAATCGTGGTGTGTGGGCGTTTTCCACCCAGCTGAGCTGCAATGGAAAGTTCCCATCACGGGTGCACATGCATAAGCAATGCAGAACAGTGCTGGTGTCTCCATATATAACACAGGAAGAACATCATGAAGTGATGCTTCATAGCCTGAGAGCATAAACTGTTTGTGATTAAGAGTCTATGATAATACTCACTGTGAGTAATGAAAAGCAGAGGAGCAGGGAGGGTCTGTCAAGCTAACAGTTGTTTTCAGATGGGAAAAACAATAAAAATTTACACAACAAACTATCACACCAAAGAGAGCTTGTGTGTTTTAATTTTGCAGCTACATAACAGTTTTAATCTTACTTAACACTATTTTAAAACTACCGTGTTTATTTTTTTCAACTGGTTAATCATTTTTGTTTCCAGATCAAAAATGTTTGTGCTCAGTTAAGTAAAGCAATGGCTTATAAAAATAATAATGATTTCCTTTTGATCAAAAACTTTTAAACGCTGCCTTTGCTCTCTATCTTGGCTTCTGTGTTTGGCCTGACGACAGCTAAAAAGAATGAATAATCCAGTGTGTAAGGTTTGGGGGGAATCTATTTATACAATACGTCAGAGGTGGAATATAGTAGTCATATATATTATTTTATTAATGTATAACCCCCTGAACATAAGGACTGTTGGGTTTTCTTGAACTTTCAGAGTCCATCATGTTTCTACAGTAGCCCAGATGACAAACCCAGCTCTGGCTGCAGAGAGGGTCTTTTGCATTTATCACAGCCACCTTAAGCTCTTGCATGCTTGGAGGAGGAGGGTGAGCAGAGGGATGTTCTGTCCCATGCAATCTGCAACTTTCACCACTAGATGCCACTAATTCTCACACACTAAACCTTTATCAGAACATGCTCTGATGAAGAGGAGAATAAAGAGGATCATAGCTAACCTAGTCATTAAGATCTCTGGAGATGAGCATTTTTACCTTTTGGTATTCAGTATTGATGATGCATTAAATAAACGGTTCTTGTTCTGGCATTCAGCGGTTCATTCACGGTGGAATGTTTTGGACACACTAGCAAATTTTTGTACTTTCCAAGATGATCAGCTCTAAAATTGCACCTCCCTGCCATTCACTCCCAGCGTCTACTCTGAAATTCAAGCTGTGTCCTGTAAGCTGAATATACTAATTTTCACAGGTCTGGATACACAATGAGCTAACACTTAAACAGATAAAATAAACTTAAGTAGTCATTATGTGTACAAAAAATGCTTGATTTTCCAAGTTATCCATCGATGCGCACCATTTCCCCACTACTCATTACACGAAGGAAATGGAGCAGCTGCTCACAGCTGTAGTCTCTCTGTTCTCCTGCATGATTTCTGTCACACCTGAAGGCGTCACAGCGGAGAACATCGTCAAGCAAACGGATTCATCCAAAACTTCAAGGTGAAAGAAAGAGCAATTGAGCACGTCAGGTTTTATAGAGAATTATATTGATACAACGGAGGATCTGACTGGGTGGATGTGAGGCCAAGTTAATCAGCAGTGACAAACACAACCACAGCTGCTCATGACTTCCATCTACTAGTAAGTACAAACCTAAAAAATGAGATGCACACTACAGTCTTTTCCAGAGGCAACTCTACATTTTGACAGATTTCTGACAATTTTTTTTTTTAAGTTTTTCAATACATGGTAAAAAAAAAAAAAGGGTAATATTATACAGAACTGTAAACAAAAAAATGCATGTTTTCCTTAAAGTAAAATGACACAACGTCACAAAAAAAAAAAAAGATAATGTTTAATCTCTTTCAGTTTTAAAAAGTGTGACACAGAGGGAATGATTGATAAGCAACATTGCTTTATGGGAGCACTTTAATAATAATATCGGCGGGTAAAGACATCCCCCCAGTCAGCATCAAACACAACAACAGAACATGAAACAGACATAAGAGACTATTTACAAGAGTGAGCTTTTTTTTCTTTTTCTGTTAAAATTATTTCTAAGTAATGTGGCAAACATCATCACAATGCAACAACCCACAGCTGATGATACCGATGTACTAATGTAGTGTGCATGTGGTATATGCAAGTGTGTGAAGTTGTGTAACAGTAGGAGCGTTTGCGTATGAAAAGTTTAAAAAGTTCAATGTCCATATTTTCTTCCCTACGTCATTCCTCCATTACTTTAGAGTAGACGCCCCGTTTTTGTTTGTCCTCCATAGTTTTTTTAGCTCATCTTCTCCTACCTGCTGCCTTCTTGCGACCCTACGGAGGATTAAAAAAACAGTAGGGTTAAAACTGGGCAGTAACTTGTGCTTATAAATTTCCTTATTATTTCTCAAATAAGTCTAAAAACCAAATTCACAAATATGATTCATGTGACACTTTTAGTACCTTCGGTGTTGGCTCGTCTTCCTGTTCCTCCTCCTCCTCTTCATCTTCTTCCTCAGAGTCGTCTTTAGGAACAGCTGCTTTTGATCGCCCACCGCGCCTGGATACCACAGAGAGGACGCACAGTGAATCACAATGCTTCAACATGCAACACGGTTAAACACAGTAAATGTGAAAACAAAGAAAATGCTTCTTCAGACCCACTAAAGAAGGTTTTATTGAGTAAAGTATCATCCACCAGGTGTCAGATGGTGGCAGATAAACCACTGGTCAGTACGATAAAGCATGGCTTTAAATTTCTTTCATGTAATCTAGATTATGTTGCATTTTATGACAACCTAAATGATTCTCTCTCATCTATGGGGAGAGAATACACGACAACATTCTGTCGACTAATTAGCATGGCCACAAATCTGAGCCGAATTTCAGACCAGGTTTTTCTAAGTTGTAGAAAATAGGTCAATTACTTGCATAATATGATAACTGGCTGGATCACTACAGTTTCTGTACCCTTACACAATAATATTCCTAAACCCTCACTTTAATCCTTGAAGAAATATATAGAAATTTTGCACTGGTGATTACAAAGTCGGTGCATCTTACGCTGGTTTTTTGGCAGCTGGCTGAGCAGATTTGGGTGGACGTCCTCTCCTCTTCTGTGGTGTGGACTCTGCTGACTCTGAGCTGTTGTAGGAAGACAAAAAGAGAACGACACCAGAGTTTAAGCAAAAAAAAAAAGAATCTCAGTTTTAACACAGATGTTTTTGGTGAGGTTGATCCAGCTTCTCCACCTGCATTTCCTCTTTCTTACCCTTGTGTACGCCGCGGTGTTCTGGCTTGCCTTCCTCCTTTAGTCTTCAACTCCATATTTTCACTGCTCCTGTCATCCTCCTCATCCTCCTCCTCTGCTTCCTCCTCCACCCTCTCTTCTTCCTCCTCCTCGTCATCATCCTCAGGTGGAGGAGCTGCCTTCTTTCTTCCCCTCTTTCCCTTGGCGGGCGTGTCCTGACTGGGAGTGGCAGATTTCGGAGGCCGACCCCTGCGTCCTTTTTTCGGCGGGCTGTTCTGCTCGTCCTCTGGCCGATTGTCCTCGTCCCACTGGTCCTCAGACTCGGCCGCCGTGGTTGTGTTGGCTGCAGCCTTCTTGCGTCCTCGCTTTGGCTTGCTGTCCTGATCGTCGCTTGAGGTCACGCCACGTTTGCGACCGCGAGGCTTTTCAATATCCTGTAACAGAGAGAACATGTGGTTAAGAGAAGCCGAGTGAGACCTTTGTGAAACCTTGTAACCTTGTGTAGTGAAACCTCTACTTTAAATGACTCTTTAGAACTCTTTTCTGAGCTCTAAGTGTTGGTCTGATTTATTTTTCTTATGTCTGCTTTCTAGTTTTGCTTCCTGTGAAGACAACCTGCTGTCTACTTAAATAAATAAGAGAAATATTAAAAAAATAACAATGTTTAAACGCCTTCCTGTTAAGTATTGATATTTTTTGATTGTTGACAAAAGCGAAATAACCAAATGATGCATGCAGCAGGTCTGCAGGGCGACTGTTTTCACAACCTGTACTTGCCTATCCGATCTGACTTCAATCCAGCAGGTGTTTGCACAGTAGAATCAAAACACAGACACACAAGGGTTTATGACCGCAGCACTTAACTGCATCGCAGCAACACGCTCTTTTCTACTTGTCCTAAGCTATTGTGTAATATCAGATAGTGCCTCGTTTATCTGTGCAGTCACACTATAAAACATCCTAGTTTTTCTTTCTTTGCCATTGAGGCCACACTGCACATAAAAGTCATGCTATTTTTGCCTCTTTATCCTTTTGGTATTATGGGTGCTTTTACCAAAACTAAATTGCAGCAATAAGAAGGAAATCAAGCTTCACTTCTTAGAAACCGAGTTGAGCAAACAAGATAAAAATAACAAAGATCTTTCCAGAGGACTGTGGCAGGGAGATTCTGAGAATATATGATATCCCATTAGTTTTGAACAAATGACTCAATAATGGGACATTTTCATGATTACATGAGCTTTTAGTCGATATCTAGGAAGAGGAAGTTCGTGTAATGTGATAAGATTACAAGGCAAATGTGCATTTTAACTATCACAAATAACCTTAAATTGTAACACTAAGCAGCTTCAGACAGTGAAGAGACAGCAATGAAGCTCTGCTGCAATAACAATCAATCTCATGCCACAGTAGATATTATATAAGTATATTAAAGAGGTTTTATTACCTTGTCAGTGCTGTCTGCTCTCTTCAGGGTGATGTCCTCGTTTTCACTGTGATCCATTTCTGTACTGTCATGCCTGAAAGACAGTCATCATTACCAACTATTATTCTATATATGAGTTTTAAAATCCATCTCTGTCTGTGGCCCTGTGAGCAAATAATAGTGAACATCTTCAATCTCTCCACTGTGAGATTATTAACTAATTATTCATCAAACAGAAAATACAGAATAAGTGTTTTGCATGTAGGTTCAGGATTAGAGAACCTGACTGAACCTGGATGGGGGTTTAGTATCTTTTTTAACAACACTTTAGCAGGGCTAAGCCTGCCGACATCCAGGTTTGAACCTGTATTTGCTGGTCCACCCTGTAGCATGCTGAGGATGTGCATCACATGTCTTGTACCTGGTCTTGCTGCGCTGTGGGGAGCCTGGGTTGGACGAGGAGTCGTCATTGCTGGCCGTCTCCATACGAGAAGCTTTACTCTGAAGCTGCTTCCCCGCCGACGACAGGGGCTTGTTGACTGCACCCAAAACGTTTGCTGACTTAGGCTGGAGGAGTAAAAAGTGACAAGGAGTTTTAGTCTGATATGTGTTTCCATCGGGCAAACAGAAAAGAGATGTAAAAAGGAAGAATGTTCATTTCATGAGTTGGATTAAAATTACCTTTCCTGGTGTGAAGAATGATTTCATCTCTGGTGGGAGATAATTTTTTGTGTTGCTGAAATTCTGAAACAGAGAGCATTGTTGTATGTAAGTCTTTGTTTGTGTGTAGAGAACAATTGCAAAACAAAAACACCTGAAACACAAGCTAAGAATTAATGAGGAGAAGGTTTTTCTTTGCCAAACAATCTAATTAGTCAAAATATGAGCCAGCTATGTTGGTAATTCCTCTTCTAACAAGCCTGCGTTTACACAAAAACTGAGGGTGCAAACATCAAAAACTAGTTGACTACCAGCTTCACAAGCAGGAGGATACAAGCCAACCGTGTTTTGTCTCATAATCACCACTTTTTAATGAAATGTAAGTGAATTAGTACCCATAACACTCAAAAGGGAATGTGCAACTTGAGCCATCACTTAAAGAGTCACTAAAACATTCAGACATTGTTCAAAGCTCAACTGCTGATATTTATATATAACACAAAAGAAGAACATAAAACAAACTGCTCTGCTAACGGTAAAATATTAGAGACTCCTGGGAAACACTTTGGGACACAAACCTTGTCAGGTTTGGTGAAGAAGCACGAGGGCAGCACCGGATCTTTTGGGGACTCCAGGCTGTAGGTGGTGCTCTTTGACATGATAATATGCATGGCTACATCACACACTGTGTAGAGTTTCTTTAAAAGAGAGACACAAAAGGCAGGTTAGCAAGGATGGTAGATGACAACATTGGATTAATATACACCTTTAACACATTATGTATTCAGTGTACATGAGCCTGTAGATGTGATGCGTACCTCGTTGGTTTTGGGATCAGTCGGGGCCTGGGCATCTTTTGTCTGTTTGATATTTTCCACCATTTTTCTGATGAAGGCGTGGCTGTTATTCTCATTCTTGGCCATGATGATCTCAAGGACAAACCACAGAGCCCTGACAAAGAGAGGAAGTTTGACATCAGCATACTAATGCATGGAGATTTTTCCCTTTTAAGTTTTTGCACGTAGACCTTCAAATTTTTTTAGACACAATTTTTTGAGTAATGGCAATAATAAAAAGGCAAAGCACTCAGTATTCTCTGTGTGGCGGGAAAGTTATTAATCAGCGCTTAGTGTTTTTATAGCGGTCATAGCTCTATGTTCAATTCATAAAAAAATCCTCATTGTTTTCAGTATTCTTTCATCATCAGTGTTATCAGCAACCAGCAGCTTTTCTCTACATACTCACTCTTTTATTTCTTTGAGCTGCTCGATGTCCTGAACTTTGACGTAGTCTGGGTCGTGTGCCAGCAGGTGGATGGTGTAGGGCACCACATACTCTGGCAGCAGAGACAGCAGCTTGTCTGTTGGCACACACACATGGTTTATATTAGAGCAATAATACTTCATCATAATAGTGCTAATGATCAATCATACACTACAAGGGAGACAAAAAAGATTAATTTCTGTCCTCTGCGAAGTGTCTTTTTAATTTTTCTTTCCAAAGTTATAACACTTATTTTTTTCTTATTTTTTAAACATTTATATTAGATATATGTACTCTCAAGGTTAC
>JAUZTA010000007.1:13379312-13394318 GCA_034780835.1 Ctenochaetus striatus
CACTGCTGTCATCTTTCTTTATGATATGAAACATGCTTTGGACCGTTTCTTCCTCTAATCTGAGAATCCTTCTTGTTAGTTTCCAGCAGCATAGAATTTTGCAAAAACTCAAATCAAAAAATAATTTTGACAGTGATAAAGAAACAGATAAGTTCAGGGACAAACATTGCAAGTGGACAGATCAGACAAACTGGAACTGGTTCTCAGTGATTCAAGTTCTCGACTCACCTCCCTCGTCGTAAAACGTCGAGGGAAAAACAAAAAGCAGCAATCAAACAAGCCAGCTCTTAAATGACAGAGGTTAGAGGATGAGGCTTTAATTAAAAGCTTGTATTTACAGCCAGTAATAAATAGTGAGCCATGTGATACGGCTGCAACAAAAGGTTCATGTCTCCCAATATTAAATCTGTATAAATAAAGCATTAAAATTACAACTGAGGTGCTGTTGCTCGTTTTTCTAATGACATCACACAAGAACAGCTGAGTTGCTACAAAAACCTTTGAGTGTAAACGAATAAATAAGAAAACAGGTGTATGTCAGCCAGACAACAAGCTGTCAGCATGTCAAAGTTGCTCTCAGTCAAAATTAACACCTGCTTGTTCATCGGTCAAAAAAACACATGACGCACAACCTGCCCTCATTCAAAACTGTGCTCTGCAATTAAGGTGTATCCAGCAACGATCATCCTACCTCATTTCATCAACACACACACACAAACACACACGCACACACAAACACTACAGCCTGGAAGCACACATGCAGAGATGATTGTACTCACACTTGCATTCAAAATGCTACTTCTGTAACTTAATGTGTTATAATTGGAGTGCAGAAGCCGCAGTTGCTATTTACACAGAATGTAATACAGATTTCATACAGATTACAGTTTATTTTACAAAACCTCTTAACCTCTCAGTTCCTATGGAGAATTATTCCATCATTCAACCATTTCTGTGAATTCCCCTGAGGAACGAGTGAGGTGACATGAGGGCAAAAAGTATGAATAACCAAGGAATATGAATACCTTGAAAATGGTGGATCCATCCAGATCATTTGTTCCCTCAGCTGTTGGGTTATTAAACAAGCTGCAGCTATACAAGCTATATACACACTTTAACAAACTACATCATTATCTACCGAGTGCTTATTTGTATTTTTGCTTGCTATTTTTATTGATGCTGATCAGTTGACTTTTGGTTGTGGCGACTACTGTTTGCAAAACAAATTGCCCCCTCAGGACAATAAAGACTATCTATTCCAGTCCAATTCCATCCAATCTAGTATTACACCACCGTGTACAATTACTCTCAGCAGCTGCCATGCGTGAGCGGTCAATTAAAAAGCTATGAAAGACAAAGTGGAGTTTGGGTTGAAAGTGTTGGTGGCAAAGTATGCAAACTTAGCAGCCCTTTACAGACACCAGGGCAGAGGCGAAGAAACCAAACAGCAGAAGCCAAGAGGAGAGAAATCATCAGGGAAAAGGAAAGACAACAAAAAATCTCTGACAGGCTTCTAGTCATCTGTGGGAGCCGGATGCAAACAGACCCTACTGCTGTTGGGCTAGTTAGTCACATCAGCAGTTGTCCACTTTCTAGCTTTTGATCATAAATAATGGAATCATAACAAATGGGCTTGTGGAGCTGTCCATATTTTTACGACGGTGACATATAAGTGAATTACTTCTTGCACAAACTTTTTCCAGCAGCTTCACCACCTGCTTTGACCACAGCCTAATAAAACTACTTGGAAATGTGTAAGACACTAAAAATATCAGTAGTCAGGGGAAATAAAGATTTTAAATAACTGCTGTCCTTTATAACGGCCAAACATTTTTTAAATTTATGTTACAATGGAAACGATTCCACAGAGCCCACACTGACTGCCTTCCGCCATGTTTTCTATCAGGGAGGGTGATCTGGACTGGAAACGAGGTTGGAGAAATAATCAAAATCAAAGTACTCACTCCTATCAAATGAAAATCAACAGCTTGGCAAATCTCCGACAGGCTGATGTGTTCATACGCCTCTCATCTCACTTCACTGAGGTCCCTGACCATTAAGTTTTCACAGCTACCCTGCAGACTCATATTATTAACCAACTCCTGTGAGAGAGCTGAAGGTTTCTCAGTCCAGACAGTGAAGCTCTATGACAAGGAGGACACCTATTGGTTATGTTTAATACCACAGTTATCCACAAGTCACTGACACACATCAAAAATGAAGCTGCTTGCTCTGCTGTTGTTTTACTACTGCAAGTTTAACACACTGCATGCATAAATTCAAAAACATTTTATAGCTTTGATATTGATATAATTTCTGCTGTCAATCTTAAACAGACCTGATGCCTTTTAACCTGCCATAAACACTAACATTACTTAATAATGTACCTATTATTAGGAAATCACATAGAAAGTTTATGTTTTAGCTCATTTACCACTAATGATATAAACTCTAACAAACTGCAGCTGTTCAATTTAATATTCAACTCCAAAGCTGCTAAAATTGAATAAATATTGTGAAATTTATAACATTTATAAATTTAAAAAAGTTCAAGTTTTAGTGGAGATAATTTTCTTCATTACAATCCTGATAACAGACTGGAAACCTACATGACATGCATGTGTGGATGCATAAACTGCACGTTCCAGGGCAAAGATCTAAACCCTGCATATCGTCACAATGAGACAGCAGCGCCAACCACTAAGCCGTTTCTCTGCTTGCTAGATGTTACCTGTCTCAGTTCGGCTGCCTGCTGCAGAATCTCCACCCTCCTCTGATCACCTCGATGGGCGTGATATGAGTTCTTCTGGCTCTGGATCACAAACACCAACTCCTCCAGTTCTGAGAAAGACGGTACACACAGAAAATATAGAGGACGGATTAGAAACAGCGAAGAGACACAAAGATGCAAAGAGACAAACAGAAATCGAAATACACTCAAATCCATTTTTTCTTATTTTTTTTAACTTGAAATAATTATATTAAATGTCTGTGCATTGCAGCAGTTTTAATGATGGCAGTTAGTCACTGTTATAGTAAGAAAATACAACATCAGCTCATCTCTTAAATCTAAGCTCGGCTTACTAGCTGCTGGTTAAATATTAAGTATACACACATAACAATGGTATTAATAGATTTTGGCGTCTGGATGGAGTTTTTTGTCTTCACTCTACACATGAGCACTAACGGCACAGTGGTGGCATGGATCAAATCAGACCTCATTGATATGCACCATATAACCGATTCCCCTCCCTGAATGTGATTATGGACAAAATACCAGGCCATCTGTGGTGAAATCTCTCACTCACCAACAGAGCTTTGTTTGGAGTGCTCCTGCTGCTCTGCTGCCTGCAGGGAGTCGGAGGGATTATTGTTCAGTCTGACACACACTGGTGAGCCACATGATGAAACATAATCACAGCAAGAGTCTGAGGGCAGCACTTACATGAGCATGACCTGTGTGTCTGTCTGCAGCAGAGGGACCTTGAAAAAAAAAGATAGAGTCATCACTATATTATTAAAATGCAGGAATTATTTGAGCTGAATTGAAATAATAGAAAACTGATTTCATCATTGATATTATTGTTCTTTGTGTTTTTTATTGTAGTGCAAGAAAACTGATGATCAGGAAGGCACACACGAGATTTAACAAGCAAGACAGAGAAATGACAACAACAACCGTAATGGCACAACCCCTACAGACTCTGCAGACACAGAAAATGAAACTCAGAGTCTTCAAATTTAGAAAAACTCAAAACAGACTTTTAAACCAGGACACCTGCAGTTACTATTGCTGACTGTGTAGGTGGTAAATGCATCATTCTAATGAGAGTCAACAAGTTAAATGGTGCATAAAAACAAGTCAATTATGTGGATGTCTAATGCTGTGCTAAAGCCTCTTCAGGCAAATATATCATTTGATTTTAAGCTATATACCTTAAATAGTCTTGACCTGATTAACAACAATAATTCCTTTAAAAACCACTGAAGATTAGGTTCTTCACAAAGGTGATTTTGATTAATCTGGCTGATTAAATGTCTTCTTATACTGTAGCATGAGGTGCTGTATGTGTTAATGGCTGTAGCGAAAAAAAATCAGAGCCGGGCCGGGGGCGGAGCAAATGACCGGGCCCTTTAAACCCAAATAATAAAGCTCATGATAACATCATTTTACAACACACACATGCCCGCAACAGCCGGGCTTACAACCTTCGGCACATATCAGCGATCCACTTGTAAATTTGCGCGTCATAAAGTTAAATGTGAGAGTGAAAATAAAGCCAGTCATGCAGCACAACATTTTATTCAATATTTTACACCTACTACATCACTAAAGTCAGTCAGTCTTGTAAAGTTTTTAGCAACCATGACTCAATCCTGACTGGGGCAACCTATATGACCCCTGTATAAACCTGCATGACAAGTGATGTTAAACAGACTGTGCCCATACTCCGGGCTCCTCTGGGCACAAGTCATGTGAGGGTCCGCCTTCTCCAGCTCCCCTGAGCCGTGGTAGAGGCCCGGATTCCTCAAGTCTACCTCCTATCCGGGCCCCTCTGGAGCCTGGGCTGGGGGCTTGCCGCCCCCCCAAGCCCCCCCTGAAGCTCCGCCCCTGGTTAATGGTATTATAGTACATTTCTATGGTATGTCTCACACATTACTTTCTCACTTCATATCTGCTCCTTCACAACAGAGGAGCAGAACAAACAGCTTAATGCTAGGAATGGTTAGAGGTGCCATTACAGCAAGAAAAAAAAACTTATAATCAAAGAATTTCATTATAGGTACTGCTAACCACTCAAATAACATCCAACTAATTAATTCAATCAGTTGATATGGTATAATTCAAGCATAAATCCAATGTATTCCCACTCCTATCATTATTACTAAAGACTGAGTGTCCTGGTAAGTAGTTGAGCCTTTATCGTTTTATTAATTACACCTGTGCTTTTCTTGTTTTGACATTCGTATTAGAGTTGAAAAAGTCTACAACAATAACACAGAAAAAATATCAAGAAAGACCATAGAAAATGTCTGTGGCTGTACTAATGATTAAATATGCGTTTTGTAACACAACTTGTCATAAAATCCAGGTCAGATTCAGGTTAAACTTGTATGATACAAGGGTATATTCACTTATTGAGCCTAGTAAGTCCTCTTCTAAAAACTCTCTGTGTGGATGGACTATGTTTAATAGAAATTCACCCTGCCCCACCTGTTAGATTTGTTGCACCTGTTAATTTTTTCACTGGCCTGATTTTATTTTTTTTCTGAAACATTTAAGCTACGCACAGTACAGAAAAAAGGTCAATTGGTCCAAACAAATTAGATCTGCATAGTCTCTAACTTAAGTCACAGTTAACCTCATTATTCCCATTAGGACTTCTCTGATGTTTTAGTTTTGCATAGTTTTCCGTATTTTCAGACAAGGAGAGCTTTGTCATCAGATATTTGGTTAACCAAAACCACTTTTTACAGATGCCCCGGCGTTCACCTGCGCTCGGTTGTGGGGGCGTCAAGTTACTCGGTATAAAATCACCATTTCCATTTCTTAATTTCAAAATAAAATATTTCGATGTTTTGTGCAAAAGATGATAACACCGCGACACTCATACATGGGTCACCTTGATGATCTATTAATAAAAACGTCTACTTCTATATTTTTTACAACTGTAACCTACTCAATGTACTTGTATATTACATTGATAACTTTTCTTTGAAAGCCAACTCGAACCAACTTCCGGTATTTACCATCCGCTTCAAAAACACTGGCCTGACAGCGATGTATCCCGTTTAGTGCTAGCAGTTAAGCTAACACAGTAGCTGTCCCGGTAGGGCATTGACCCCACTTACCAACCCAAAGAAGAAGCACGGCGACCAGTTTGCATCCGTTAACCACATTATGGTGTGACATGGTTCCTGTGGCAGCCGGTTCTTGTTTGAAATTACCGTGTTTTCATGGCGAATTGGAGAAATTGGTTAGCTACATTCCTGTACTGGCAGAACTGTGTTCGACTGTGGAGAATGTGTGAGCGGAGCTTTAGTGACCTCTAGCGGACACCAATGTTTACAGGTTACTACAAGTAGCCTACTCACTAAAGTAATTTCACAAGAATAAAACTTGGGCTGTTTTGATAGAATATATAGTATGGATTTTACAAAGTCAGTCTTTTCTATGTGGACCATCATTGTTTAAAGAAGTTTACTTATATATTATTATTTCTCTGTCCTTCCAATTCATCTAAACATAAAAAATAGAGCATGTACTGTGTAAACTGAGAGATGCAACACTGTTATAATATTTTTTATCTGTGTTACAAGAACAATTATAGTCTACACATTAATGATAGATGCCAACTATCTAACATTGATCTTTGTTTGACATGCTATGATCATACAAAAGAACTAAAAAGGTCTGAGTTGTGTCACAAGATCACTTTTCCAAAATGTCCTGTTATTTTCAAAAGCTGCACTGATTTAGATCCCTGTACTGATCTGGCACCTGCCTGTCTTAAGGTGCTCTCCGCAGAGAGGTCAAATTTAACTATACAACAAATATATCATAAACAGATAAGATACCTGAACTTGTCAAACTTTGTTAAGGTTGTGTTTGCCAAGAGAGATCTTGTAGCACGGAGCAAAACATCATCATTTACTGCTCTTTCGGGTTCATTTACCATCTCATTCAAAAAGGCAAGCCCAGAAAGGAGACATGGGTTTCTGTTGTTGTTGTAGGCAGGCTGATAGAGACATCCAGAACAAATGAGTCAACAGTCTCCTGACCAGCATAGTCTAAACAGGGACTCCTTGGCCGCAAAAATTAAACAGGCTGGCTCTGCTGTGCAACCGCAGCTGTGAGTGTTCACATTTTTGTGGGGATAAAGTGAACCATGAGGAGAGAAACCCAAATGAGAGAGCTTTACTCTATAGCACCATAAAGGAGTCAGGGAAATAGTGTGTTTGCAAAGGGATAGGCTGCTATCATCCACAACTGGGTTAAGTGTCAGTTTATCAAACAGATATAGACATCAATAACACCAGAGTTAACTCTATATGTTGTTTTGTATGGACAATGAAAGTGGGAATACATCACTTTGTTTGGATAATATAAGCTCAGAATAAAAGCATGGATTGTTGATATGAATGAAAAACATGCAGTACATGGGTAATGTTGTCTCTGAGGTGACTCATAAGTTACAAGTGTTTTCAGTTAAGGGCCTGTACTTTTCCTTTAAGAGTTCAAGGGTCTGCCTTTTGTTTTCAAGTGGCTTCTCAAAAAGTCTCACATTCCAGCTTAAAACGTTGAGATAAAAGCCCCAAAGTCTACAGTTTTGTTAGTTTTTTAAAAAGAATTCTTCGTCTTTGTCATTTATTCATAATCTTCCTTCAAATTTAGGCCTATAGTTCATTCATTTGCCTACTAACTATGTCTCTATATGTGGAGAGGAGTCAATTATCCACTCTGTAAACTTTTATCAGTAAATAAAGTCAGAAGTATTTTGGGAGGAGTTGTGTTAGTTTAGAAACAGTCTCGTATAACAAACAGGAAGTACACGCGTTGGCCTTCAAAATCAAAGCACAAGAATTGCTTTTAGGAGGAGAAACATGAAGAAAAAATAGATTTGAGAGATATCATCGATACATACATCGTTCAGCCTATACACACACACACACACACACACACACACACATATATATATATATATATATATATATATTTTATACTTCAGCACTATCAACTATCTGGATAATGCTTCACCTGGAGGCATTATTCCATTTGAAATAAGCATGACTACAGTATTTACTGTTACTTTTAAAATTTGTAAGTATTTTATCAATGTACTGATTATTCTCGGTTCTATTCAATATCAGAAAATAGCTAAAAAAATTTCATTTTCCAGAGCCAAAGAGATCTCCTCTACATATCTTGTTCTTTTTTAACAACAGAACAAGACTTAAATGCTCTTTGTTGAGAACAACTTAAAATTATGTAGGTTCGCATTTTTCTGCTTAATAAATACATTTCTTTCCAATTAATGCGTTCTCAAACAATTACTTCAGCAAAAAATTGATTGACTTATCAGAAGTACTTATTAATAATATTATTATTAATATTTACTATTTTTTGATAAATTTATGAATTTCCCAAATCATGCACTAGACTCACCAGCGGGCGTTTTTGCTTCATGAATATATAAATTGAATGATCAATTAACAAATAAATAGCTTTATAATTAGATTAAATATTTGTATTGAAGGATTTTATTGTGTCCAAAACAACCCGGAAGTCTTGTTGTGTAAACGTCTCTAACTTGACGAAGGTTGGAAGTCAATAAAGCTGCAAACTCGCGTGACTTGATGTAAACAGCAGCTGCCGTGGCACGAGCAGCTGAGGAAAGACAAAGTGACAGCATGGGGATAAACAAAGTGTCCCAGAGACGGACACTCGTGACGGTGACACGAGTGGAAGATTTCCTGAAAAAACCTCCGGCCAGTTTCTCCGTGGAGGCTCTCGGCTCCGGTTACCGAGTCCACAGCAATCCGGAGAAGAACCTGGTGCTCATCGATGACTTCAACTCCTCCGAGGGGAAAATAGTTTTTCCAAACTCGCTTGGAAGGTGAAGAACAAACGCATACATACGTGCATGTGATCATATAAACAAATGAATTATTTTCTAATATTGCCTAATTTGTTTCTCTGGACAGGAAAGTTAAAATGCGCAATCTGTGGGAGTACACCAGCACGAGGAAGAGTCTGCTGTCGAAGAGGATCTATCTACTGATGTCTGCCCGCGAGGAAGACTCCTCAGTGTCCAACAACAAGGCAGCCAGCGACACCAGAGGTAACTTAAACTAACCACCAGTCTTACCAGAAGGCATCAGCATGACTTAATCACACACACACACAGAGTCTAAATTGCGTTTTTGTCCGCAAAGGCACCGCAAGTATTTTCTAGTTAGCGCTGTCTGTGTGAGAGCTTCAGGCTGATAATTGAGTTATGCAGCTTTATGGCATGGTGACTAATGCTGGCCTACATAATTTGGGTTATTGGGTGGAGTAGAGACATTACAGCTGCAGGAAGGACTTATAGCACATGACAACATGTTTTTCTGACCTTTCTCCTCTCCATTTACCTCCATGTGCCCATCGTGAATTACCTTGAACCTGTGCCAGTGCTGCAGCAGTATGTGGTGTCCATCGATGGCAAGGATCCTTTCATCAAGTGGCAGATGGAGAGAGGCCTGGATTGGACCATCTCTTCTGTTGCTGGAGAAAGCTACAGAGTGGATGTGAGTGTGACCTCGTATTCCTTCTCCCATGTGCATGTTGTTCGGTGCATTTTTGTGATTGTTTGTGGATTAATAAGTGACTTTTCATTGTGTCAGATTGACCTGACTGAGATTCTGGAGAGCTGGGCAGCAGAAAAAATCCACATGGAAACTGACCAGATAATAAAAGTGAAACACGTGTGGAGAGACACCTCCTTCACCTTAAAATACTATTCTGATGCTCTCTTTGACTTCCCACACTGGTTTGGCTTCAGCAAGAGAAAGTTTAAAGTGAGTGTTTCTTCTATTCTTGTTATCGATTTGTGTGTTTGTAAGTGTGTGCTGTCTAACTCATCCTCTCTGCTTGCATCCGTTACTCTTGAAGTTGACATGAGGCAGCGGTGTGGATGGAGAGAGCAAGGTGGTTTATCCGCTCAAGTCTGCATCCTTAAGAGGGTCTCTCGGGTTGACGGACAAATGGTTGTACCAGCCTGCCAGGTGAAGGACCGGCCTACCTCATGGAGCAACTTTATAGCGGCTGTTTGGGTCCACGCTGCTCCACGTATGGCTTTTGCACAGTGGGTGGAAACCAGAGAAAAGGACTGACAAGGACGCTCTGAAAGCCATGGAGATTATATCAAATTCTGTGTTAAAATTCATTGTAAAGGTAATTTATAGTCTTTTTACTTGATTTCAAACTGTTGTTTGATGGGTCGAATCATTGCTGCTGCAGAATGAAAGACTTGTTGACTTCTGTTATAAATAATGGTACATTTATTTAAGGGATCTTTTTATTTTTTACCAAATTCAAACACAATAAAAGCTCTTTTACAGAAAATGCTTATGAGTTTTAATTCAGTTTCATCCAGTTCTCATCAGTTAAAAGATTCGAGATAAATGTGGGGAGGTGTTGTCGCTCTTTGGTGACACGCACTTGATTAAGGGATGAGGAGAAGAGCGGATGCAGCGTTGGTGATGGTTTCGACGTATTCTTTGTAGTCGCTGCCATAGTAGCGCGTCAGCAGGTAGTTGAAGATACCCACAACGCACATCAGGAAAAGGAAGAAGAGGATTCGTTTTCCAAACAGGTAGCCAGGGATGCTAAAATAGACATTTGAAAAAACACTAGTCAGTTGAAAGTCTGTAAACACAGACACACACATACTGTGTATCCCGACACACACATACTGTGTATGTATTTTTACCTTTGGCAGGTTTGTCCCATGTATCCAACAAAGTACTTCTGCCTGACCACAAGATAGATGATTCCAGCAAAGGCAGCAGGAGCTTCAAACAGATAATAGAGGAAGAAAAATGAATCCTGGATGTAAAGTGTGGTTACATGATGGCCATAAGAACTGTGCGAACTTTTCTTTTGAGCTGTGTTTCATGGTTTTTACAATTGAAGACCAACTTGCAGATTATTATTATTATTATTTTTTTGGATACAAGACATCAGGTCAGAAATTGAGTGAGCAAATTAGATATTTTTAACAAATCTATCAAAAACAGCTTGCTGAAACATATGTAATTGTTTATTTATGTTTTCTTGGTGTTGTAAAATTCAATGTGAGTTAAGAAAACTCCCTTAGTGTTATTTTTATGGGCTTTTTTAAAATTGGAATACACATACAGTCAGCTGTAGCAGTTTATTGTCAGTATACTGAATTGATTATGTGTTTGGCTTGCAGGAGTGTAGATGTGTCAGAGTCGCAGCTGAAATATCATGCAGTGAATCTGAAATTGAATTTATTATGCCAATTAATTGTGCCACAACAAACAGCATAATTTTCTTATAAAACAGGACATCTGACTTGCTTTCGCAGTCATCTGGGACCGGCTCCTAAGTCAACTTCTACCATTTGCACCAAGCGAGGTCTCTGAAAAGATGATTTTCCAAATTAAATGGTCTCCACATATCCCTGACCTCAACCCCGTAAAACACCTTTGAGATGAACTGTGACTCAAACTGTGAGCCAGGCCTGATCACCGTTACAAAGTGATCACTACTATATAATGCTAATTAATGCTGTTTAATGAATGGAAACAAATTCCTGCAGCCAGGTCACAAAATCTTGCGAAAAAGCACAGAGGTGGAGAACTTTTACGCCCGTGGTTTTTGAAAGAGATGTTCAACGGTCACATATTTCCTCATACTTTTGGCCACATGTGCAAGTGTTGCTAATTTGACAATAGGTGGAGCTCTGAAATTGTTTTTATAAAACTGTTATAAAATGTAAAGAGGTCACCTGTGAGTAAAAAAAAAGATATCTAGAACGAAAACTGCTCATAAAGGCCTTCCTGTCTTCAGTTTTATTTACTCTGAAAGGGCTCGGTGTGTTCATGATACAAAGGTGTGACTGTCTTCTGATTAATGATTACCTTGACTGAGACACAAACCGGCACACCACATCACTGCTAGGAAAGTGGGATAAGCGTCCATGCAGTTGCGCCTGGAAAAAGCGTACGCAAGAAGTGTTATTAGCACATTTCAAGGAAGTCACCTGCAATGAGAAACTGTGAAGAAATCTGTTACTGACAGCATGATGACTGACGCGAAGCCCTTTTTTTTTTTTCTACGGCTGTCAGGAAATGTGTTAAAAAACTGCCGAGCAGAGGGGGTTGTGACAAGTAAAATCCAAAGGATAAAACAGTGCATGAGCTACGAAACCCAGTGTGGCTTTCTGAGCGTTGGTGGAACAGAGTTGAAACGGGAAGCCAGGAAAAATTGAGCCCACTCTCCGAGTCAGCACGAACCGGCTGTTGCAATAAATTGCAATAATCAGAACAATATGTTGCACAGGACCATGTCCCACAGAGCAGATCTCAACCTGTACGTCAGGGCCATACAAGAGGTCTGAAAGAGAGCTAACGAGCAGATTTGTTACACAAAATTACTTAAATGTATTTTTTCTGCCGTTTCCCACATTTTTGCAATGTTCTTGTGAAACACAGTGTACTTTTTCCTCTTTTAAGCAATCTGTCTTTGGTCCTTGGTTGAACTTTTCGCGACTCATGTTTAAAATAAGGTCTGTGCCTCTAATAAGAGGTCACAGTCAGACTTGGCTTTATTTTACAGCATCACAATGGACATAGAAGATATCTGGTATGATATTCAAATTTTCCAAACTTCATTTCCCATTTAAAATGATTTTTTTGGTGACTGTTCAAAAGAGAAAGGCTGGCAAATTTTATACTTTATACTTTTTGATATCACTTAATGTTTGCATCATATTTTAGATGCAAATATTGCAATTTTTTTGAAATACTCACATTACCTACAGGACAGGATGTGGCACAGATATTTCCTTTTAAAAACAGGAAGTGAATTGTTGCTCATGAAGCAACGAGATTCAGCTATGTTGTGCTTTGCCCTAGTTGTCAAAAAGCATGAAAATTTTATGCTATGTGCAAAGTGGTTTTGTAGTAAATGTAAAAGTGCAAAATTCTGACATTTAGACTCAGAAACTAGTTTGATTTTATGGTGTTTTTGATCCCAGGTTTTCAACTAGAAACAGAGCAGGTTTGATATGCTTAAAGGCCACAAACTGCAAATGTAAAGGCACTTTTTTTTTACCCCATGAACCTATAAGATAACAGGTGACCTAATGGAAAAATAAATATTTTCATGTCATTGTATGCCATCCAGCAAGCATTCAAATGAGCTTGGCGCCTGTTTTTTTTCTCTTCTCGCTTATCTACGCCAAGGCAAATGAGGACTGTTTCTCAATGGGGTAATAATTTGGTGAAATGTAAGACTTAAAGAAAAGGTTCTATAATTAAAAAAAATAACACAAAAGCATCCGTAGTTTTTGCTGGCACAGATCAGGTAAACAGAGGCAATAAATATTAGAGAAAGGGCACTTACGTGGCACAAGAAACCCGTTCAAAAGCAGACGTTTTAATGTTTTGACTGTTGCATTCCTTTTCTACTTTCTGGGCAAAGAATGCTAAAACACAAAGATCATTAAAAACAACATTTCAGCTTCTCTTGTTGAATTTTTTTTAAACTTAAACTTAAATGACAGCAGAAGATTCTTCTTGCTTTCCCTCACCATTTTGAAGCACGCTGATGAGGGTGACGCTGACCAGGAGGTAGATGTTTTCCACCACTTCACTGGAGACCATGATCCCTGTGCGAGCTGTAGGAGCAGGTGGATGGAGATTTCGAGGGAGACACTTTCACTGTCCAGGAGCGTGTCTTTAGAGCCGGATGCTGAGTGTAAACCTGATCTATCTCTTTTACATCATATACTCCCTGATCCCACCTCCATCCCACAGGCACACTTGTTTGTGGCTTCCTCTTTATGTAAATGATGCTATGGCTTAACACAGAGGGTGCAAACATGTAAGCCTGCTACTTCCTCTCTATGTGCTTGTGTGAGACTTACCAGATCAAATACATGCACTTATGAAGTAAGATTCAAATTGCTGTTGCTGTTGTTCATTTTGGTGCTCATCAGTCATCTGGTAGAGGCTTCTCAGAGGGTTCACACATTTGAAACCTGTGCACGTTATTTAGATGAGTGGGTATGTCGAGCTAAAATATAAAATAAATATAAAAATATCAATGTCTCATAAATGCTACAGATTCCACATGTTTTCTTGCTTACAAGTTTAAAGGTCTACTGCAGCACCGAAGAGGTGGGGAGATAATGAGTGTACAAGGACAGTAGCACATAAATATTTACAAGCCTCCTCAATGACTGGCTTACTCTGACTTGGCCTAACCACAGTCAAACAGCACCTGCATGTGCTTTTGAATGGTAATGCAGCTTCCTCCCTGCTTTTTTCCCCCCATTTCTCTGTGATTGTATAGTTCAGTGTTGTTTGATCCAACGCTGTGTAATCCAAAAGATGTTGCATACATGTCTCTTCCAACGGAATAGATTATATTAAAGCCACTGCCCTCTGTCCCAGCAGGTAAGGTCTTCATTAACTATTGATTATAAATTCTTTGTATATTTATTTTTATCATTAATTCATCCATTAAGGACCCCAAAAGGAAATCTATCTATGAAATGTTTGAGTGAAATTTATTGTATAAAAATAAAACGCCGAGTTTATTAAAATGCAACACATAATGCAAATGCATAATGCAAATGTATTTTAATGATATATGAAAGCTCTTTATTTAGATCAATGTATCAGGTAAGCACATAGGAAGGCTGTAATGAAGCTAGTAATAATAACTGGAGTAACAACCAAGTAGGGGGGCGGATAATGTCTCTGTTTGTTTTCTAGTTTTTGTGTTGTTTTTTTGAATGTGTGATATGTTTCGTGTTGTTACGGTGAACCTTCACAAAAGAGGTGGACCTGAGAGAGAATAATTGCTGCATTTCCGTGCATAATGGGGATGCTAATAAACGATATTCAGCTAATTAACGATTATATTACACAGTAGTTAATTGAGGGGATAGCCTAATTAGCAGTGCGATTGGTAAAACTAGCAACGGGGGACGCTAGCTGGATAAAGCAATGTGGTTGGTACAAGTAGCAACAATGCTAACAATGAAAACCTTAGAACGAAGTGATGCCAAATGTGACAGTAAAAAATTTCAACTGAAGTAAAGGCAGTAAATTTAGAATAGAAGCATCAGGCAAACAATAGATATGACAAATACTTTTTTTAAAAGCTTTATAAACCCCTGTTATTTATCAGGTCCCATATGGTCTAGCGGTTAGGATTCCTGGTTTTCACCCAGGCGGCCCGGGTTCGACTCCCGGTATGGGAAC
>JAUZTA010000007.1:13418996-13434891 GCA_034780835.1 Ctenochaetus striatus
ATACTGAACTTATCTTGATTTACCCTGCAGATTATATTCTTGTCGCTGTTGGTGAGTCAGGCTTAGATTTATTCAGTCTCTCTTTTTCTCTGTGTCTTTATGAATTTGAATTGTCATGTTCTCTCTTAAAAAACAAAACCAATGCTCATCCTGGATGACTCAAAGTTGCATCCTGGAACAAACATCAACAAGTAACCACTTGAAAAACTCTCTTTTTGTTTTTTTTTTGTTTTTTTTTTTTGCTAAGGACTGAGCCCAGCAAAAATAATATGCAACCCTGTGGTTTGCTTAGTAGAGTTACACACACTCATTGAATGAAGACTAAATGAAGCAGATAACATGTTTCCTTATTTAATGATGGTGAGAATCAGCTTTCTGTTCTTTTGCAAACTTCTGTGACCAAAAGATAACCACGGAAGTGAAGCGACCATAATCATTTTCGTCTCACAGCACACTTGTTTTTGTTTTAAGCAAGAGCTCATTTAATCACAGCTATTTTTTGTCATAATAACCGCCTGACATCCGCATGGACGCCATAATGGCAGTCGTGCACTGCTGATAACCCAGCCTCACCCTCTACTTTATACCTGCCTTGTCACTGTGAGAGCATGAGGAAGGGAAAGAGGAACAGCTGAAGAGGGGGAGGCGAAGAAGGAAGTGGAGGTTGACTCAGGTAGGTGGAGGCCGTCGCTGCCTGTGGTTTGCTCTCAAAATATGTGTGTGAGTGTGTGTGCAAATAATGTCAGACTGTAACTGCTGAAGTTAAAAGGGTGGAGACAAATATTCAACATTAACACTATGTTGGTAGTAGTTACTGCAAGTGAATACAGGCTTGACAGTGTCACAGTGACTTTTCTTTGGCTATATTTTTTTCTATTATGATAGAATTTTACATGGTTTCTACCCCTTGATATCTCCTATGAAAATCATTCTAGGTAGTTCTTCAAATGGAAAGAAGAAAGAATGTTTAGACTATTTCATATATAAGAGACAACTCTGGATGGACAACTTTAAACTCAAACTGAAATAAGTGTGCATAACATAACCAGTTAGGAAAATCACACCTGCTGTGGGTCATTTGCTTATTATGAGAAGAAGCAACGGACATGAAAAAAGATCTAGATGACTGCATGAATTAGGGGATGCCAGATGAAAAGTCTCTGGAATATACAGAAGTCTTTAATAGGCCAGTGGAGTCGAAAAAAAAAGGTAAATCCAATGAGGATTTGCCCTTAACCTGCAATTCTAATGGCCAGCAGGGGGCGACTTCACTGGTCGCTAAAAGAAGTCTGATTGTATGTTAGCTAAGGAGAGAATTTGTCTGTTGCTCACATGATTTATTACCTTCAAAACCTTTCCCTAATGGCAGTTCCATTTAGGATAAGAGATGTAGCTATGTGCATCAAGCTTTGCTCCAACCTTTTAATATGGTCACTTCTGGCTCCAGAAAAACAAAAGATGGCGACAGCTATAAGCCAGAATCAGGGCTTTGAAATTGCAGTCTACAAACTAAAGGGTGACATCAGGGTAGTTCCATTCACTTCTTATAATGAAGTCTATTGTCTGTGGTATTTTTGTATGAAAAACATTAATCATTTTGGTGAGCATGAACGTGTTAAGAGATACGCCTGATGCTATCACATAGTTTTTGTCTGAGGATGCAGCAAGCAGTGCAGTCAACAAAAACTGATGAGACATTTCACACTGATACATAAACACTCATCTCAGAAATGAGACGTTATGAGAATCATGTTAGAAATCCATGTAATGTGATTTTTAAGTAGGAAAGTGAAAACCTCTTCCTGCATGTTGAAAGACAACATGTTAAACAGCTGCATTCCAGGATATAATTCAATGAGACCACACCTGAAATGCCTGTGCGTATACAGAGGCAGCCTTACAGGTAGTGCCGTGTTAGATGTTATCCACAAACATAGTTAAGGCCCATATGTGACTGTGAACAGGTTGAGCAAGCACAAGGCCATTATAAAAAGCCAGCTCATGTAGACTGAGGAGAACCTGCTTGGAAGAAATGTACTCATACAAATAGAGTCACATGTTAAATAACTCTCACTCAAAGGTAAACACTCCCAGAGTACATAAATACAAAATACAAGCACTGAGTATGCACTTTATTCCCCTTCTGTGGCTGACAGATGGTAGAAACGTGAGATGATGACAAATCATTCTCACAGCAGAGAGGAGGAGATTTTTAATGATGCCTGTTTCTTCATATACTGTCCAACAAACCACCACCTGCACTTGCACCTGCACACATGCTAATTTGAAAAACAGAAACACTCAAATGCAGTAACTTGAAATCACAGATACAAGTTGTATCTCAGATTAAAGCCTCAGTGAAAGGTCCACCGGAGAGATTTTTAGACAAATCCCTTTGTATATTAACCACTGAGTGAGTTAGACAGGTGGGCAGATTAGAGGAGCACCCACCTCCTCCTGATCCCCTCAACAACAGTTCATTGTAGATAAGCTCAAGCTTATGCTGTCTCCTGGTAAGTCTAAGCCAAATCCGACTCAGTTTAGACTTCTCTTTTCCAAAAGGGACCCAACACTGAGTATTAAAGGCAGATCTATCAGTCACGAAAAAGAATGGGTTCATGACAATTGAAAGAGAAAGTATTCCTCAAAAGGATTTATTTGTTGTGCTCTCAAGTGCCGCCGTCTGGACCCAGCCAGTGAAAGTTGGCTATCAAAGGTGATAGCCGAACTGATGATATCAGTCAATGGGCCCCCTCTAACAGATGGAGATGAATTATCAACGTGAATAAGCTCATTACTCATATATTATTCATGGTAATGGCTTTAAGGAAAAACACTACTCTTTTTACTGCAGGATAGGTGTGAAAATGCTGTGTAATATAAGGTAGCTTATAAATCAGACCTTATTTGCAAGCATATAATGGTAAATGACAACAAATGCCATATATTATTACAAATATACACAGCCAAGAAGTAAATTCTTTCCACACACTCAACTACATAATAATGATGGCTTGTTTACGCCCCAATCTTATAGAAGTTGTATTTATCTCAAAGTAAAATCAAATACAATACAGCCATGTCAGCAACTCTGTCATGAGACTCTGTCTACTCACAGCAGTGTTTTCAGCTAATTGCTAATGTGAGCATGCTAATTTGCTCAAATTAGCTACTTGCTAGCATAACCATGCAACTATGGTCACAATGATAATACCAACGTGCTGATGTTCAGCAGGTAGACCTTTAATGTTTGAGTTGTTCACATTCTCTTTAAGTGTATGAGCATGCTAAAATTTGCTTAATTAGCTGAAACACAAAATACAGATGTGGCTGCTGTGTCTTTAGCTTTGCAGGAATTTGTACAAAACTTAAAGCCATGGTCAAACCTGATACTTACATCTAAAAAACAAATCAGTACTTTTATTCACTCCACAAATTTGTATATATTGATGGAACAAGATTAAAAGTCAGTGGGTCACCACAGCTACTAAAATCCTTTCTAAAGGGGGTCGTACATTTTAGAAATAAATTTCATTACTATCCTTTCGATAGTTGTTGCAGACATTTTAATTAAAATGACAAGCATCAACCTCATGGTATCAGAGATAAAATCAGAGGATAACCAAAGCCATTAGCACTCATCTTATGGGCTCCACAGATATCTTTAAATCATCAAATCTACATCCAATGTCAAGACAAGAGTAAAGTAAAGAAGAGCTACATACACAGAAACAGTACTATTAATTTACCATTTTCTCTGAGAAGAAAGAGTCCTTATAAAAACTGTTCACAGTCAGGTGTGTGAGGTGTTTATAGTTACTGCAGAAGCAAATTTGTCTTTGACTTCTCTTGTATTGGGGTAGACACAGATCATAAAAACCCCAATTATTTGCATGAAAGGTACACAAAATTTTGTTTATTTGGATAAACCCACCTTTTCAGATCAATACGACCAGTGATCCTGTTATTGACCTCTCTGTTGGGGACAAATGGGCATGAAGGAAACTGTAGACTTGCATGAGGGGGACATAAAACAATGCAGTGTGGTGACGGTGGGTAACCACTTGCTCACACCTCTTCTGGGGGAGCTGAGCTGAATTTTCCTCTCCGTCAGGGTGGCATGAAGCGTCATACTGGGTGTTGTGTTGCTTTGCGGTGGCTCCCAGCACCAACCTTTGCACCACAATCCGAGCACAAACTCTGCTCCAGGATCTCAGAATAGCTGATGGCGCACGATGCATGTTAATAATCTGTGAGAACCATGGGGAGAAGGAGTGGGATGTTCAAGGACTGCTGTGCTGAGCGTCAGTGCTTATATATGGAGCAGTGGTAACCACCAAGTGTGTTGTGAATGCCGTACTTCAAAGCCAAAGTGCGGCAACTGTTTGTAATGACACTGGAAACAGAAATAGACCAGAGTTTATCTCCTCCTCTGATGCTATTATACTGTATCATGCCCTTTGACCTTTCAAACAAAAAAAAGAGAAAAATCTTAAAACTACTTCCTTTTCATGAACTGTATTCTATATATGTGCATGTGTTTCATGTGTACAATATGCCTGTGTGTGGTAAGGGAATGACAGCAGGTGCTCAGATGAAAATCTAAATGAGAACAGAGTAAAGAGGCTTTGAGAGGATTACAGACCTGTATTGTCTTTACAACAAAATGTAACATTTATATTTGATCAACAGACCTTAAAGAGAGGGACTAAGGGACTGCAAAGGTGACCTGGTGGTTCCAATTACACAGACCTGCACTGTCAAACAAGTACAGGCAGGTGCTGAGCAGGGAAACACGGGCTGCATAGACAGAAACACAAACAGAAACACAATGACAAACACCAGTCATAATGCCATTTATCTAGTCTATAAATAAAGGAAAATAACGGATGTGTCCTGGTTTTTTGATGGCCAAAGTGAACTGTGTTCACTTTTTTGTTGTGTTCAATAATCTTCAACACAAGATTACTCAAAAACAACAACAATAAATCATCATTAAGCAACTTCTCAAATGTGACAAATGTGCTCTTAAATTCAGTTTTATATCATTATATTACCTACCTTTAATGCTGTCACCTTGAACCTTGGGGGATTGTAAACATGCTCTGATGTTTTATTATTTTACCCATCAATTATCAATCAATTATAAAATAATCAAGGCACAAATTAATCATAACAGTTATTGTAAGTTGCTGCCCTACTTGGCTCACTAGATGAAAGTCACACATTTTTTTGAAAACACAGCTAAAAAAAAATCCCTAAAATACATTCACACCTCATTGTGCTTGTGCGGACATGCTAACACTTTAGTGCATGTGTGTGTGTATGTGTTTGTGTGTATGTGTGTGTGTGTGAGAGAGAGAGTGTCAGACTCACTTCCCCCTCCCCACTCTCTCTTTATGGTCTGGAGATTAGGTTGTTAATCCAGTAGATCTCAGAGAAAAAGCCACTCCTGATGCCACAATGGATTTCACTCAGTCCACCAGAGAGAGGACAGACCTTCTGCCGATACGCATCTCAACCCTGACAGAAACAGAGCATACACACACACACACACACAGACACACACTTGCACAAACACACACGCAGCAGAGCACTACACCAAGGACGGAATATTGTATTACATATGTATTAGATGCATGCTATAAATAATCCCAACACCGTTTTGAAGTAATAGCCCTATTATGAATCTATCATTTCTGTTTGGAACCCCAAAAAACTGGCTGTACATCATATATTGCGTGTAATACTTACTAGATATGTTACTGTATTGTATACCTATACATATGTGCAGTGAAACCCCTCTTGCTGCCCAACAATAGCAATCATTGTATCCTTTCAGCGCAAAGACATTCTTCACTCTCCATGACAGGGCATGCAACTCTGGATAATGATTGACTAATTTATTGATTAAGTCTTTAGCCTCATGTCGCCTCGTCCCATCGGCTAAGTCACTGATCACTTCAAGTAGACCAACTGTCACCACGCATGGCTGCAAATACAACTGCAAACTGTTCAGTTATGAGTATTACCGGAAATCCCTGACAACTCAGGGTGAAAGACATTAAATCCATCTCTAGCCATGCTGTTCTGCAGCAAGGCTTGACCTTTGACCTTCCCAGACATGAGAGACAGAAGAGTTTTCCTGTTAGGAATTGATAAGGTATCGAGTTTTTATTAGTTTTAAAAGGCCATTGAGATTTTACTACAGCAGGTAAACATGCACTCATTACTGGGTTGAATGAAGTTCAGCATAAATAAATAGTAAAGCTGCCTGCCAAAGACGAAATCAGATGAATATCATATTTAACAAAAAGGTTGCACTGATTATTCATGCCCCTCCTCTTCTCTGTGTTTCTTTTTATTTGGAAGAAACCCTCCATGCTTGTTTAGGAGGTGTGTGAAGTCATTCCACAAACAAACTATACTCTCTCCCACTTGAGCTCCTACTACTTCCAGCAATCCTTTCACTGTTCCACCCCCCCATCTGGGGACTGCCGCCATGTTCTTAAAGGGGCCTGTCAAGTTGCCCTGTGAGAAACATTAAACCAGGATATGAGGTTATTTCAACTTCAAATTAAAACATAACTTGATAAAAAGTTTATGTTTATTAAAATTCTCTGTATTTTGTTTTTTTAATTTACAGTTTATGTTGGAACTTTATATTATAGACAAAAAGTACCGAAATCCAATTACTTAAGATTAAATAGTAACCAAAATGTATCGACCAGCTTAAAAATGTTAATGATAATAATGATAAAATAAATTTATACTATTTCCCTATACCACACTTGGTAACTTAAAATCACAGTTTACCACAAAACCTCCTTAATCTAATAAAATTAGCAAGAGTACGCGAATGAATCAATTTCTGTTTGTCCTAAAGTGCATTATAAGTTAAATTCAATTGGTTGTGGATCATAAATTAATTAATTTAATGATAAGAACTAAACATAATGTGCCTACTTTATATCTCTGCTGAGTATCTAATGTTTCATTCCTAGATACAATTTACTTTGTTAGGCAAAGGCCTTTTAAAGTGCAGACATTTTGACATGTTCCAGTAAGAAAAGCACAGGGGTATACAATAAAATGAATGATGGCTCAATTCCAATTATTGCTTCAGTTTTAAAGTATTGCTAATGGTCACGCCAGCTCAGTGTCTCACTGTCAAAGCTTATCAATAGTATTGATTGGAAAACAATTAAAATTATGTCCACCTTGACAAACTACTACATTAAGTACAATCTATATGCCATTACATCAGTGATAATACTTTTCAAGAGTTTCGGTTAATTTTGAGGAAGAGAAAGTGGATGAAAGCAAACCACCATCTTGCTAGTTCTTTTTTCTTCTGTCTTCCCCCAGACTTCCTCTTTCTACCCTCTTGTGTATCACTGTTGGCTAACATAACTGTTTTTTTATATTGTTTTTTGATACTTTGAAAATTTCTTGCTAAAATACCTTAAAAACTATTTCGAAAAAGCTCTTTTGAATTTTTTAGTGAAATGATTTTTTCAAAAATGTATAAATCTTAATATCTTACAATTAACATTTAGCACAAAAAACATGAATTTATTTAAAATGTCTAACTCTTCGAGTGACAAGCGTTCGGGTAGCAAAAAGAAAGGAAAAGAGGTTTTATTCTGAAAATCCGAACCGGAAGCCCGAAGTCTTTTTCCGTTATTAGCTTGTTGCTAGTTTTCTGAGACAGGATGACAGCTGAACGGGTCGTAAAGGTACAGCAGCGCAGTCCGTAACATTAACAACAACCATCACAAACTCCCGTTTTACACCGGAGGACCGACAGATTTAACGGTGTGACGCGTTTTTGTACCAGCCGGTGGACGTGTCTAAGCTTATCAGACGCCGGTAACCGTTAACCTTGCGGATATTGTTTGCTCTTTTTCCACCAAGAGAGAAAAAGATCCGTGTCCGGATGTGCCAGCGGTATTTGGTTTTTCGCATGGCGTAGGCACCTTTTCTAAAGCCGGATATTCTTGATGTTTGGAGGGTCGCAGGATTTCCCACTAACAATAACTGTAACGTCACTTCCAAATTTTGCCCACTCGTGTGGAGAAATTATCAACGAAATGATTGAGCAATAGAGAGGAAGAAGCGTCAAAACGTCTCGACTACCTCAGTGTGACTGTGGAGAGAGCCAAGTCACCAGGGATAAATTGTGTTTCCTGCTTTAAAAACCCAGCCGCGACGTGGTTTTTAAGAGTGTGTGAGAGCTTTTTTCGACAAAGGGAAGCGAAAAGGGGAAATATTTGTGTCCTTGTCTTGTGTGTGTGTGTGTGAGTGCGTGTGTGAGCCCCCTCCGAGGACCGGGAAACCTTCACGATGACGGGCAGCACCCCAGCGGACATGGTGAGAAAATTGACTGTCAGTTTGTCACCTTTAACCATTTACTTCCATTCATGCCCGCAGGGTTTTGAACACCCCCTGCCCTTAAAAAAAGAGCATCAAAGCAGCATTTGAGGGTGTTAATTCAGGGCTCTACTTCTGGTGTCATTACTTAAATTTCTTCACAGCGTTGAGGACATAAGTTATATGTGTTCAATCGGCCTCCTGTGACTTTGACTTTTAACTGTACATCTTTGTGGCTCCCATAGTTGGGTTTGTGGATCTTTAGAAATGAGGCTGTGGCTCTTTAACTTTACTTATATTGTTCTTCCTAGCATTTGCAAGTTTTATTTCCCTAGCGTTGACTTGTGTTTGTTTACATTTTTGCTGACGTGTGGTAAAATTCATGTTTGCATTTTTTTTTATTGGATTCCCTGTAACCATTGGCTACCATTGATTACTTTTTACTATGAGACTTTATCAGCACACTCCCTGAAACTTTATGTAGTAATTTACTAAGCAAAAAATATGCAAACATTAGCTCATTCAGGCTTTTGAAATATGAAGATCTGCTGCTTCTGCTGCTGTAAATTTAATACAGTTGGGTTTCAGGCTGTTCATCAGATGAAGAAAATACAAAGTGAAGTTGTCATGAACTCTCAGTGATTTCTCATACTTGAAGGAAAAATAAGTAATCAGTAAATAAAAACAGTTGGATCAATGATTAAAAAAAACTTTTGATTCTCTCTGTGATTAACAGCACAACTCAAGCAAGTCTCAAAAGTCCAGTATTAAATTTCTACATTGTGAATGGAAGACAGTGGTATCCTAGAAAAGTAGACCAATAAAAGCATAATCAATCCCTCCTTGATTTGTCTATGGAATCAAGGCTGTGTCCCTTCACTTGCGTCTACTGTAAATTTTATGTTTATCATTTTACAACCCCTCAGATTTGCAGAAAGCAAGGCTGGAAAGAGTTCAGGAGAAGGTTGTCCTTCTCCTGCTGGTTTTGAGAGCGCAGAGTGACCTGTAATTGCATTGCTGCTACAACTCTATTATGTCATACCTTCAGATGTGGTGTTATTTTAAAAGAGGGCAAAGTATGACCTTAAGGATGTGGTCATTGTCATGTGATTTTAACAGCTTACCCACACCCTCCCAAGAAGCTATCCTCTTATGACTTATTTACTTCGTTTTACACTAGTTTACTGCCTGTGGAGTATATTATGAACTCTCATTGTAATGATTTATGTCAGCCTCTGGTTGGTAAGCGATCCCTCAAATTAAAAGGCATATGAATGTGTTTCTTTGGGTTTAGACATAATATTTCCCTTCTGTCTGGCACTTTTTACGTCTGTCATCTTTGCTGTTAGAGCGTAGTAGCTCTAAGAACATTTCCAGGACTATGTATAGTCAGGATAAACCTCGTAATGTGCCCCTGCATGGAGAGACCAGCTATCCCAGCCATGCCTGTACTCCTGCATGTCCAAGTTCAGCTGATCCCCCCGAACAGCAGGTCCATTATGTTGTCAGGATGTTGGGATAATACTGAGAGGAAGTAAGAGGTGAGCCGGCATCCATGTATATGTGGTCCAGTCAAAGCTAAAGCATCTAAGTATAGCACATTGCAAGGAATTTCTGCGGATTATGGACATAATCATGAGCTGAATCTTTCTTTTTCTGCCCTGATATGACTGGTATTTAAATCCTTGAGAGTCCTAAAGTACATTCATAGAAGGTCTTGTGTTATGTCAGCATCTGTGTGAATATGTGACGCTCCCCTTGCAGTGTTATGGGTGAGTTTACAGTTGCAGTGACAGTTACAGTGTTTCTTTTTTTTTTCTTGTGTATTAGAGCAGTAGCATAGGATTATCATTCAGCCAGAAAACTTTGGTTCAAGCCTCCAGCCTTCCTGCTGGAGTGTCTTCAAGCAACACACTGAATCCCTGCCAACCACTTTCAAGCTCAGTCTGATACGTGCTCTGCAAATTTCCCCGTGGGGGAAGTATCACATTATTATCTCATCATATATCCCCCAGTGTCGGGCATAAAGTTAATATCTCTAACAGTAAAGTAATAATATTTTTTCAACTGCTAACTCCCGAGTACTGTTTTAAGAAGGTTTTTATTCTCGCTAAAGCTGCTGGCTTTATACTCAAGTTATTAACACGCCTGCGGAAGGAACATAAAGGTCAAATTCTGCACACAAGTAAGACGTTTCAGGGTCTCCTGTCGGTGTGAATGTTCAGAACAATTGCTTCCCTTTGTGGCTTTGCTCAATCTATATATCAAACTAGCTCCTTGTGTTTCCCAAGAAAATTTGGGGATGTCCGTGTTTTACTCATCCTATATGGTTGGAATCAGTACTCACACTCACTCTCTCTCTCATTCTGTGGAAGAAACAAGTGAGTGTGTATGCACACACACACTTAAAAAGGCTGTATAGAGTGGGAGTGAGAGTGGGAGGAGAGGAGATTGCTGGTGCCAAACATTGTGGGTGAATGAATCTGAGTGAAAGAATAGGAGAAGGAATAGTCATGCCTCTTGAGAATGGAGGATGGGTTTTTTTTTTTCTGTCTTAGAAAGGGGAAAAAGAGGGAGGGCTTGAGGGATAGGAACGGTAAAGGATGGGGAGGGGGCAAATTGCCTGGCTCCAGGCAGACCTCAGGAGTGCTGACAGGGTTGAAATGGTCCCCATGGTAACAGTGGAGACGCTTGGATCTGAGGTCTGCATGCCCTTGTGAATGTGTGTGAGTATGTGGAGGGATTGGTTTAGGGTGCATTGCAGGTGTGTTTGTGTGTGTGTGTGTGTTTGTAACAAGAAGCAGACAAGAGGGAGAGCGGCACAGAAGCAGGAGAAGAATAAAGCACCTCGGTTCAGATGAGGCTCGCTAAATAAATACACTGCAGAAGACCAAAGGGAGTCCTGCAGAGCAGAGAGGGAATTTAAGACGTGATGGTTTTGGATCCGTACCAGCAGTGAAGACAGGACATCACAAAGGAACATTACATTTACTCATACACTTTTTGTACTCGTACTTAATCTGAGTATTTAAAATTACATATACCATGCTATAAAAATATTTGACCATTGTGCTACAAGGAACTTGTAATCACTAATAAAACAGTCTCAATTTTAAGCATATTTGCTATTGAGCCTACAAAGAATAAAAGGTCATGGGGTGAGGAGTTTGACTTTTTCCTAATAGTTATTCTAAGTGCTTACCATGGGGTTGTATTCAAAAATATGTAAACTATTTCTAAAGCAGAGTGCTGACGTTGAATTGAGGTGTCTCTCAGCCCAGTAAAAGAAGCTGCTCTGTAGTATCTTGTTATGACAGCATATACTTCTGTATTACCAGACAACAGCAGAAAAAAACTGTCTCATAATGAAAAAGAGCTAAAGAGCTAGCTAGACTAAGATATTTTACAGCTGGAGGGGCTGGTGCTCATACTGCTTTTGACTACAGGGAGTGCCAGAATCAACAAAAAAAGATAGTTCCTTGTTGCCACTGTAAGAAAGTAGGTAAATATCAAGTGCATTGTTCAGAAAACACCTATGTACTTTTACTAAGAAATGATTAAGAATGCATTACCTTTACTTCTACCAGTATTTTTGAAGTGCAATAATATTACTTTTACTGTTAGCTTAAAAAGCTTTTTCCAAAACTGTCCACTGGAAGAGAACAAATAAACACCATCCAGATTTTCCACCACCTGATAATCTAAGAGTTCTTCTTATGAATGATGTATAGAGCATTAGTAAATCATTTATTAACCATTAACAAAGCCTTTCCCTGGGTAGAAAATAATAATGACATGGCTATTTGGTTTCACCTCTTTTTTTGGAAGTTGTTACTGAAAGTGTACAAGCACAATCTGATCCTGATATAATATGAAGAAATAAACACTGTCACCACACATACACACACAGTGGGTAGTATTAAACACCTTGTCATTTGTACAGTAGTGAGTATGTGTTAATTTTGTGTTGGAGGTGGCAATCACAGCCATTCTCAACCAGACCAAGAGGTTTGATGGAATATGTTAACCCTTCAATCATCAGATAAAATTCTCACCTGTAATAATCAATAAGTTTGAATTGTCAAATTTTAATTCATTCAGAAATTTTTTTACCTTGCACAACATGTAACAATTTCCACAAACTTGGTCCCTAATTGGATCCTAGTGACAAGTATATAGGATTAAAAACTTTTAATTAATAAGGAAACAAAAAATACTGTGTACTTAATCTCTTTCAGTCACTTTATCAACAGTATTAGTCTTAAAGCCTCAATGTTTTGTACGTTTCATTCATGCATATATTTTGATAATTTTTCTGTCAAAAAACTAATGGATTGAGTGATCCAGCTTTACTCAAATTCATTATCAGCTCTTGTTTTAATTTTTGCCGCTCCACAGTGAAAAGCAAGCATACAATTTATTAATCTATTAACTTATGGATTTATAAACTGAACATCTTTTAAGAATTGTGGATCACTGTGTTACATTATCAGTGTTTGGCTAATCGGTAGCTCACTGCTTTTCTGTGGGTGGCTATTAAATCTGGTGCTTTTAAAGCAGTTTATAGTTCATTCACACATTGTCACGAATCCCTCTGGGGCACACAGAAACACAGACTCACACCCACAAACACGCACACACAAAAGAGTCAAAGGTTAGGGTCGGAGGTCAGCGGTGTGTGGGTCACGAATGAAAGAACAATGGATGGGGAATCCTTGCTGCTGAAAACAGCTCGCCCTGTCTCACTCCAGCTTAGCTCAGCACTTATGACACCGAGTAGCTAGAGAGGGAGGGATGTCCGCAGGCGGCCTTCGGCCTCGGGCAGGGCAGCTGCTAACAGGGCTTTGATTGACACGTTCAGAGGGAGAAAGAACACTACTGAATTCTCACAGTGCCAGTTGGATGAAGCACGTCAGCGACTATGTGTGCTTTGCCGATGCCATGTGTTGCAAGTCTGAGTCACAGATCAGGATTACATCATCCCGTGCGGGTACAGAAGTTGATATATTGACTCTGACATAGTCACATGGAGGCCTCGGAGCTCCATGGAAAGTTCTGACAGCAGTTCTGGAGTTGCATGACTTGTGCTCCATTCATTTTAATTTCAGACATTTCAGGAAATTGATGACTCAAAGTTGAAACACTGACAATTTTTTGCAATACAGCAGCTAAAGTGTGTGTTCTGCTGTGGATGAAGGATTTGAATACTTAATTTATATCAATAAATAAATATGATTGTGAAGTGAATATTCTGAGAATTTGTGATCCTTCTGTAGACTGCTCTTGTGCTTTGCCTGAGAGAGGATTGTGTATGCAATTTCTAATCGTATTGACAGTAACCATGCTAATGTCCAGCAGTCCTCTGTAAAGGGTTAATTGTATTGATGCATGTCTGCAACACCAACAGGAAGTCCTATTGAGAACCTCTCATCCATTGATTGCTTATGTAACTTTATGTTTGCCACTGTCTGTATGTTCACGTGGCATGTGTTTGTGCACGTGCATCCTATGCAATAACATGAATGATGACAACCTGCTGTACAGATGTAGTTCTACATACCTGTCTACACCTCTGCACAGTATTTTTCCATCTTTCGTGTCTGTTTAAGCAGATCACTTATTGTATACTGTTAAGCTCCATGCTTTCTCTGTCTGTGGGAGTCTATGGGAGTCATATTGCTCTTGTAGGTAAAAACTGAAATATTAAATATTCAGAGGCCAATGAATATAACATTTTCTGTAGCTTGACAGCTGTGAGTTTTTGGTTTGCTGAACCTGCACGATGTATTTAAAATAAAGTGTGTGCTCCTCCATTGAGGTTATAATCATAGTTGAGTCGGGCATAATGTACATTTATACAGCTTAACTCGGCTTATTTACTGCTCTGTATATGCGCCAGAAAGCTAACAAGGAAAAGCAAAGTGGTTGAAGAATGAGGTGCATTGGTAGCAGTTGTTAAGGGAAAAAACCTTCATTTTACAGCTGTTGTGTTACACCTAAGACTTCAAATAGCTGAACTGGGTGGTCTAAAGTTAGCTCAAAGCAAAAGCAATAAACAGTAACAAAGTCACTCAGTTTTCCTGCAAAACTCCCGGTAGTCTGGAGGCCGCCACACGTGCTTCCAGACAGTAAATCTGCTATCAAAATACTCATTTAAACTCGGCTTATTAAGGCATGTGAATGTCTCAATCAAACTGTTATCTTCACCTGTATGTTTGCAGTGAGCAGCCAAGTTAAAACTGGAGTTTAGGTATTTTTGTTGAATGTAACTCTCATGATGATTTAAGCAACAGAAAAAACAGACACATTTCACAGAGCAAACTATAGTAACCACCAAAACTTGGTCTTTAGCATGAGGACCAGATTAGATTTCATCACTTTCATTGCTCTCCAGGCTTGAGAGTGAAGCCGAATCTCTTTTGTAGTCAGTTTGCATTTCTGATCCACCCAGAAGACGGAGAAGTATATACTGTGAGCAACGTAGAAGGCTCTCAGAAAAAAAAAAAGTCAGTGTGAGTATGTCGGGATAAATGCTTATTCTGCTGTAAAATCCCCCTCTTTTCAGCACTCAGTGTTGGCAGGTATGGCTGTGCTCAGGCTGAGGAATGTGCCGAACTACTTCACTGTCTTGGGGGGCTCCCAGGGTCCCAGCTCCAAAGGAAATTTCTGCTCTACACTCTTGATTCTCATCTGTATCTCAATTTACAGTTAATAGGGACTTCTTGTATGCTGAATGTCCTCATGTCCTTGAATATTAATGTTTTTGAAGCAGCGATGGTGACATAATATACAACAAATTCACAGCTCTGATTACTGATTGCTGAGCTCTTACAAAATAGTGGTCTCTACACCTCGGGACAGAGTTAAGTGAGGACACTCTTCCGCTTCATTTCTTGGTGTTAAAGAGTCAGAACGTGACATAAATGAGTGGGTTTGAGTGTGACTCAGATGGTCCTAAGTAGACTCTGTATGCCTCCAGCCACTTTTGAAGTGTGTGCCTTTGTGTGTGTGTGTGTGTGTGTGTGTGTACGTGTGTTTTGTCCACGTATTTATGCATGCAGATATTAGCATAGAGAACCAGCTACAGCACAACCTGTTCTTCCTGTTAAACATGATGCGTTTGCTGTTGACTTTGCTTGTGGGGTAACACCCACTAAAGTTGACTTTTGCTCCAGAGAACAGCACAGACTCGAGCTGCGCCTAAAGGCCGTTGTCTGCCTGTAATGGTGTTGTGCCACTACCAAATGGCACTATGCCATGATGCTGTTGAAAGCCTACACCACTTTGGCATCAATTGGTTGTGATATCCAAATCCATTTTTTCTTTTTGGTTGAAACACACAGAAGTGTAGCTTTTTTGGCTTAAAAATGATCAAAACCAGATTTATCAGATCAATAAACAGTTGAATATACAGCAGTGTGATTGGAAGTAATTGATGGTCCTAACCTAAAGTAAATCAGATATTCAAAACAAAAATCTTTTAGTTAAAAATTTCTAAAATATATATATATACAGATTACTT
>JAUZTA010000007.1:13514120-13526267 GCA_034780835.1 Ctenochaetus striatus
GGAATCACTGACACATGCAGATGTACTCAAGAGTGGAAAACTGCATGTTCTCTTTGTTCGAAACTGAGATTTTCAGACACTGCTACTACTAACCACTACTACTACTATGACTGTCAGTAATAATAATTATACCACAACTACTGACAACAACAGCAAAAGCAACAACAATAATAATAATTTTCACAAGCGATCTCTAAAAATGAGGTTAAAAAAGCAGTAAGCATGCAGACAGATATAAAGGAAAGGTAAAAGGGGAAACTCAGGCTTGTTTCTTGGTCAGTTCTTCTCTCTATAATTTATTCTGTAATATATAAATTATTTAAAAACTATTGGAGTAAACATATAATTTCACCAACAGTCTCTCCACCAAATGTTATTTTTATACTGACAAGTTAATATGCCATTGCAAGTTTGCAGATGAACCATGTTTTCAAACCTAATAATCACAGTGATGCATAAATTTGTCATTTTTTGTATTTACAGCCTGGGGGGAGGAGGGGTGGGGGACTTTCATGTATGCATCACATGCATTCAGGGGTAATCCACGTAATCCACAATCCTCAATCTCTTATGATTTGGAGTCTGAAATGTAATGGAATCTTGAAATTAATAATTCAGGGGAGCTTTAACGATCATATTCATACACTTTCCTTTCTAAATAGATAATGTGGCTCTCTGAATCCATTACGCGAGCAGGTAATTCCACTTCACCTGCACAAGTTTTATTGATCCAAAAGGTCATTTAGGACTTATAAACCATGCATACTCCAAAGTTTTTCTTTTATGTTTTCATAAGATATCTGTTAGTCCAAGAACATGGATTATAAAATTGATATTTGAGCCACATGAGAGTGCTTCCATTTCACAGTGTTTTTCTTTTTTTTTGCAGCCTGTTTATTTGACCACAGAATGAAATTCTAGGATTATGAGGACTCAAAGGCAAACAAATACACATGTAATTGCATATATACGACTTTAATACTTTGAACCCCCAAAAGTCCTAACAGTGTTATATAGTTAGTATTACACAATAATGACTGCCCCAGTGGCCAGTTGGATTAGCTTACGTCTCTTCCTGGTCCATAATGAACATTGAGTTTCTAACGATCACGTAACGATCATGATAAATGATATGGATACTTGGCTTGCAATGTCTCTATTTAGATTGAATTACAAAACGGTTGATATCTGATGTTCAAGTGACCGCTGTTTGTCCCTCTGGCTGTCATTGGCCGACGACCTTGAGGCCCCTGTGGCAGTTAAGACACATTGGCTAAAGGGTAAAGTGTATCAGTGACACCTTGGAAAGTGAACCAACTGCCTGAGTCTGGGCAAGACACTGGCCTGCTGCCAGTCCTGTTAGAAGGAGACTGGGGTTAATCAGTTCCCGTGGTAGGTGATCCAGTTTCAGAGCCAATATATCAATAAATTGTTTGGGAGTAAGAAGAATTGCTCTCATTTGTCTGTATTACAATTGCATTTCTCTTCTTTCTTTGCTACAAAATATGATCCCGTATGGTAATGTTAAGGTTTATTTAGATACTGTAACACAATGCAAATTCTCAGCTTGCAACCACAGTAATAAATAATAGTTAAAGGATGCTTACTTTGTTTAAAGTAAACACCAGGGCTGGGGTCAAAAGAAACTTTTGTCAAAGAAAGGGTAAGTTACCAGAGTCCATAGAGGGCATCAGATAACCAAGTGACAATGTATTGACACCAGTTACCTGATAATTAAATACCTACACTACAGCTTCTCTGAGGATAGTAAATTAAAAGAACAAATAAACAATGAAGCGTTCACTAACCCTGACATCGCTCCCTGAATTTCTTTCAGTAAAGTCTGGTGCTGTCAGGCTGTCCTGAAGGGCCAAAGTAAGCAACAATATTTATGTTTGACAGGGCCAGGCAATCAGAGTAGTAGTACCCTCCATCCATCAGCAGCCAGACAGCTCATCACGTCTACCCACAGTCAGGGTGAACTTTGCAGGGCAAACTGCTGCTGTTCTGCTCTGCACCCAGGGCAGCAGGACACTGTGGAGATGGATGAGCGGTGACCACAGACTGTGCTCTCGACTCTCATTTATTCAATAATTGATGCATTTGTAGCTGCGCTGAGATGCAAGATCTCCAAGACTGCGTGTGGTAGTTAGCAAAAGTTAACAGAAAGTGCTGGAAACTACTCTTACTTAAGTTCTGTACTCACTGTATGCACAATTTTGGATATTTGGTACTTAACTTGAGTATTTCCATTTACTTAGACTTTAATCTGTATTTAAAGATCCATGTTCTTGAGGAAGTATTGTCCCTTTACTTAACTACATAAATTAGACAGCTATATTTACTAGTCACAATTGGCCTTTC
Source organism: Ctenochaetus striatus (assembly GCA_034780835.1). Lineage (NCBI taxonomy): Eukaryota > Metazoa > Chordata > Actinopteri > Acanthuriformes > Acanthuridae > Ctenochaetus > Ctenochaetus striatus. Next base: position 13,516,485 of record JAUZTA010000007.1, read on the forward strand.
AACTGAAGATAAAAAATGACCAGCTTATTATATAGTAAAAATAATATATTGCCACAGATTACCAACCTTTTGGCTCATAATCTGTTTCAACAAAGCAGCATGAGGTTGAAATCCTGTTGTATATCATGCTAGTTGTCCCAGCAAAGATGAGATGATGTTAAGACGCACAGAGGTTGATTGAGCAAATCTTTGACCCAGATTTATTTTATTGTGTAATCCGTTTGAGAGTGAACTCCTGAAAGTTAGATTTAGTTCAATCTCAACCAGCTACAACAACAACATCTTATTCAAACATTGTTGCATTGAGTCACAGTTGAGAAAGGTGCATTTAATTTTAAGGGGAAAAAGGTGTCTTCTGTTGCTGACATGTGGGTTTATGGGGGGAAAAAATGCTTTTTACAAGAAATTAGGGGAGTTTTCATTATAATAGGAGGACCAGCAAGCATTTTTACGGATGAAGTGTCCTTGAACACACCGCCAAATCCCTCCTTGCTCTGCAGCTGATCCTTCCTTCCCTCTTCTTGTGAAGGAAGAAAAGGAAATTTCCCCTACAAAAGGCAAAAAAGGATCATATTACACATTTCAGGGAGGGGCAAGTGATGAGGGAGAAGCAAGAGTATTCGTAGAGGGAAATGTCTTCATCATCCATCTACATTTGACTGTGGTGCTGAAAATACTTGTGCCATTATGGCTGAGAACAGAGCGGGACATTTGCAGAGAAAAGGAGGCACAGATAGATGGACAAGGAGGAGGGAGTGATTATCTTACATTTATTACAGTGGAGCTTATTAAAAAGGGGAGGTCATTATTTTTATCTAGAAAGCAGAGGGAGACCTATTCTTAGCTTTTACCCCATGGCTCCACAAGATAGATCTGCAGTTTTATGTGAGCCTGTTTTAGAAAACCCCGGCCTGACTACAGCTTCATCAAACGCACACAAAGAATGTCCTATAGCATCATTGCTTTGTGAGATGAATGTACTTTTATGGCAGTTCTGAAAAAAGAAAAAGAGTTGCAGGGCTTTTATTGTTCAGTTAACATATTTAGTACTGCAGGCGGCAGAGGGGACTGCTGACACCACAGAATACAAACTAAGTAAATAAATAAATTTCCCCAAGGACAACTTTCTCCTCAATATTTTTTATTTTCTTTTTGAGGTCCGAAGTAGGCCTATGTCACCGGGGTTATTGTTCCCTGGAGTGGGATGAATAATGCCAGCAATATTCAGCTTCCGTATCTGAGGAGATCATAACAAGTGAGCAGACAGTAGTGAGAGGACAGAAGAAAAAAGTCCTCCAAGGACTTTGTCAACAACAGTTTCTCTTATTGTGAAAGTCAGATAATGTGCTGAAATGATTTAAATTCACTTTGGGATTCACATTAGAAGAATCAGCTGATCAAACAAAGATCAAATTAACTTAACCCTAACCCTAACTCACAAAAAAACTAAACTAAGAATCAAGGTCTACAACCATGCTAGCATCTCTGTGAGGCTGCACATTGCGGCTTTGAGCTAAATGCTCTTCAACATGCTAACAATGTACATGACTGTAACCTGCTAACGGCAACACTGATATGTCAGTGCTAGGCTAGTTGCATGTTAGCACGCCAACATTTACTAATTAGTACTAAACACAAAAAATAACAGAAGCTAATTGGAACTTCATTATGTTTGCAGCCACATAAACCAAACCACAATCGGGCCACATGTGGCATGCCATCATATAAACAGTGCCATCATTGCCAGACCTGGCCCACATCCAGTTGACATACCACTTGCCACTTGCCCAGCAGACCCTCATCTTGTCCAGGATTATACACGTCTCTCATGCCACATTTAGCAAGTCTCCGTCTCTCTGTAGCCCAGCCCTCAAACATATGGATCTTGATTCTCATTGAACCCACAAGGTTTAAATCTATCTTTCTAATCATGATTGTTGAAGTTGTAGCCTGCATTTGTCAGCAAAAAACAAGTGACATGTCCACTTTTGTTCAAACAGAAACTGAGAACAACCCAAATCCTTCCAAACTGTTCATCTGCAACAAATATGTCATTGTACTTAACATGCAGTCTTGTGTGACTGTTATTTACTGCCAGCCATTTCCATAAAAGTCTCTAATAACCTTGGATGTGTGAGAGAGCGATGGGGATTTTATTTTTACATGAGTGTCAGCCACATTACCATCGTCTGCATCATGTATCAGATGTCCTCTGCTGTGGAGAGAGGGGCTGAAAGATGGAGCATTGAGGAGCCAGAGTAAAGGAGCAAATCCACTTAAGGGCAAATGCCGACATCGGAGAGCTTGAGGGAGGTCGGATCTTTCCAAGTGTGGAGTGAGGGGCTCATGTAACTATCAGGAAGCAAGGAGCAGGACAAGAGGAGATATTTTTGTCCAGTAAATGTGAACACGAGACGCTTCACAGGGGTCTGCATGGAAGGATTTGAGGTACAAGTTGATAGATAAGTGATGACAAGGAGAAAGATGTGATTGTTGCTGCAGAAGTATCAAAATGACAGGACACATGATCACAAACAACAGGAACAGTGACAGAAAACTATTAAAGCTGTAAAGTGAGAGCATACACAGTTTAAATGTGGTGATGGCATTGCAAATGACTATCTGGTTGGTTTTTTTTGTTTGTTTGTTTTGTTTAGCCATGCACGGCTTCTTGGGTGGTTAGTTATTCAGTCAGCTGTTCACTGCTTTGGTCCAGACTGAGATTTTTCTACAGTTGTTAGATGTATTTCCAATCAAGTTTTGTGTGAACAAAAAAAAAAGCGTTGATTTTCATGATCCCCGGAGGATGAACTATGGACTTTGGGAATCCTTTCATATTTCCTTTAATATCACCGGCAGGTTCACTTTCACTGTTTAAAGTAAAGTGTTAAAAATTTCCTACCCTAACTTTCATTCATATTTATTTTGCTAATCTATTCAATAATTTGGCTGACCTAAAAATGAGAGCCAAGGTCAAGTGTGTAGTATTTAGGGAGATCTATTCACAGAATATGGCAAAAATGGAATATAATATTTATAAAAATGTTTTCACTGATGGAAATCACCCAAAACTAAGCATTGTTTTGTTTTATTATCTTAAATTTTAATTTTAATTAACTACAAAGGTTCCCCTAAATTCCTACACACTGACCCTTTAAATCTGTCTCTGTAAATCCCCCCAACTTCAAAGCATTGCCATGGCAAATTGATGCATTTGAGAATGATTTTAGAAATCATTTTTCCCTTCAAATAGTAAACTCTTTTTGATCGAGTTCTGAACATTTTTGTAGTTTTATATTATTTTAATTGTTGTTTATCAGCATTACAAGTCTACACAATACTATTGCTATTAATCATGCCTCATCCATACTACTCTATGTTGTTAAGATATACCTCATAAGAACACATGTATTGGAAAATGCTTTTAAACATGTGCCAGGTGAAGACTTCCAGTTCAGTGTGTTGGTCCTTTCTGTTACTTTACTATTCCAGCCCCACCTTCACAGTGAAGGTCAGAGTTCATTGTTATGGTTACAGCGATGTGTATAATTCATGCAGCGGGGTTGGCTGTTAATGCTGATGAGCAGCAGCTGACAGGAATCAGGCCTACTTAACAGTTAGTAACTCTGTCGGTCTGTGTTACAGATATTGACGCAGGACTTGTTACAGAATACACATGCAACAGCTTTTTGTTTGCGGTCTGGCCATTTCTGATTGCATTATGTATAGAAAGACATCTGATAAGCCTGAGATCACAGCTACTGGAAATGGCTTTAAATGGCGCTGGGCAGTCAAATAAGGAAGCCGTGATCTAATAATGGGGCCTGCAGAGTCGTCCATGCCGGCTATGTTCCTCTTCCACATGCTCCATATCCCTTGTCTTGTACTTCACAATAGTTTTCTTCTATTTTTCCTTTTGCATCTGAACTTATTTCTCCCTGAGAGCAGCACACATGGCTTCACTCACAAAAGTGAACAAAAAAGCAGAAACATCTCAGCATGAATACATTAATGAACAGTTTGGATGTGTTTTGGATGTGTGGGGTTAAAAAAAAGACACAACAACTAGAACCTGTTTTCTAATCACAGAGTTATTTATATCAATAGTCTTTTATCAGTGTGTGTATAAAGGGATATTAATGTATTTTACAATCAAACACTGAGACTGTATTATCTTTAGGATTACTATGACTACTATGTTATCACAGGCTCTACAGTAGCTACATTGGTGAGCATCTTCCATTATGCACTGCATCACTTTATGTCTGTGTAATAAATGTTATCTCTGTTTCTACATCAGTGACTCTTCCATTGTAAGAGGATATTATTTGATACGACACGTGAACATTATGCTAATACAGAGAGGCTCATTAGAGGACAAACTGTGTGAAAAGGAGCCAGCTAAGGATTTTCAAAGGGGGATTTGAGCAGGGGATAAAAAAATACATCGAGATAATCTGAATTTTTAAAAATGATGTTTGCAAAGTGGATACAGACTAAACATCAGCATGATTCAGTCAGTTGATGCTCTCTATGTCACTAAAAGAGTTTGTTGTAATACAACTTTGAGTCACTTTGACTTTCCAATTGATAGTTTACTTATTTATCTTAAATACTTTGTTTTCAAAATTAGAGAGTATCGAACTCCAATCACAGAGGTACAATGAAAACAAGACTGATAAATAAAGAACTATTTTAACAATAAATATATTTTTTAAAAATTAAGCAAAAAATGCCCCAAAATTTGAAAATTACACGTTCTCAAATGCATCTAATATTACAGGAAACTGAATATTCGAGAATTTGAACCACTAAAAAAAACACTACTTCTCCATGTCACCCCTTTGGCTCTGGGTTTTCATCATTGGCATTTTTCACTCTTTCACTCTTGATTTCAAGGAATTAATCAGCACCTGATTGATTAATTGATGATGATGAAACTAATTGTTGGTTGCAGCACTAATCTCAGTTTTCTTTATGCTTGGATGCTTTGGTTACACAAAAGACGTGTAATATTCTCTTATGCTTTTGTCTGAAAGTTGATCTCAGCCAAGTTCCAGACATTCACGAATGAATCTATTAGGTCCTGAACCTGCAGCAACCACGTCACAGCAATAATCAGCAGAAATCTGCTCCATGGAGGCTGCACAGCTCCTCAGCTAGGTTCACCAGCTGCCACTCTGAATATTTTGACTTGACCTTGACTTTGTGGAAGGACGTATGCACGTCTGTTGGACTGGCTACTCTCCAGGATACTGGTGATGTTTAACTGGCAGATGCCGCAGGAGTTCCAGCTGTGATTGAGCTTTTATTGTCTTTGCTCAATGAGAGCTGTCCCACATCTCTGAAAACCACTGAACCTCTACAACAGACTTCACAGTAATCGGACCCCATAGTTTCTAGGTGCTTATGTGGCACATTAGAAATTATTCCTCATGAACCAGTTACACAGAAGATGACTAGGTACCCTTTACATAATGCTTTAGTAGGCTCATAAAGACATATAAGTTGAATGTATAAAGGTCTCGGAGGACACAGAGTGGTTACTGAAGGTTCAAGAGTCAGAGTTACATCTTACTTTCCAGCCATGGAAGCATGAAATTGGATTTGTCAGTTGATAACTGCTGCCACCTAAAGGTCAGAGGGCTGCATGCACGTGTATGAACAGTAGCTGAAGGTATTTTCAGACTGTAAGAATCGATTAACTTGGTGGAGTGTAAATCTTTTCTTAACCTCAAACACGAACAAACACATACATTTACTTCAGTCTAATTTTGAAAAGTACACATAACCTGGAAGCACCTGCTGGATAAGATGTCTTACACTGCAAGACTATCGCTGAAGCATGAAATTGAAATTATTGATGGATAAATTCTGACACCAAGAGGTCTGAGAGCTGCAATCAACAGCGTGCATACCTGTAGACATTTGGTTAGCTGTGCAGACGAATCTTAAACACTTGTGTATATATTTATATCATTTCTTATTATATACAGAGGCACCCAGAAGATTTGACAAGTTTTAATCCCTTCTCAAATTTGAAAACTGTTACAATATTGTGATTATTTTTCATTCTAAGACTGCCCTCGTAGACAGTCCTCCATAGCTTGCAGCTCCTGTATTTCATGACAGTCAGGGCCACAGTGAAGGCGGAGGAGGTGTCTGACCTTGGGGATGACAGAGAGGGCCGGGCCTCTGGCACCACTGGGAGAAGGAGAGGAGAAAGGCAGCAAAGTAGAGCGTATATTTATACTGATAATGTCAGTCAAAATCGTAAAATAGTAGGACTTTTTGATACAGGTCGTAGTAGCTGTACATTGTAAGCATTTTTTTCCTGGCTGTCTGTATTACTCACTCACCCGTTGAAGTGTAGCTGAGCTAATTTAAAGAGTTGGTGACCCAGTTCAATACTGTCCTCTCCGTACTGGGAGCCAATGGCTATAGTGCTTCGCTCCAGATGGGAGGCTGCGTTATTCCAGTCACCTACAGAAAGAAACAGAGCAGTATGAGTACATTAAAACCTTAGATATGCACGACCCTGTACATGACTCAGAAGACCTGAAGTTCATAATCATTAACTTGAAAACTCTTTGGCTTCTTAGCTTTATCCTCCACCTTACTAACAGACATATAGAACAAAGCAAAAACATAACCCCTCCAACTGCACATCTGTTATGGTAAATCTACCAATCATTATTATTCTCACCCATTGTAGCATAGGCTCTCGCGGTGGCATCTGCCAGCTCCCCCTGTAGAGGGTGTGTTTCTGCAAGGATCAGTCCAGAGTGATACTGGGTCCTTCTCAACAGTCTAAGAGCCTCATCTGAGGGAGGGCAGAGCAGAGAGACAACATGGAGATGTAACAACAGGCCTCCTGGATGAATAACGCACACATACATGATGGCATCTGCATGCTGTATTACAACCACCTGGCCTCTCTTGCTCCATGAGGTCCACGGCCTTCTCCAGGTCGACCCTGATCTCCCGTATCCTGGAGCTCACTTCAGGCAAGGACACGCCATGACCACAGGATGAACATATAAACCCAGTTCCTCCGTCCTCACTGTTTTTCTGATGATCACATGAAAGTCAGGAGCAGTAGTAAGGTAAATCTCAAGAGGAATTTATTAACATGTAGTACAATCAATAATGTATGTATGTAAGACAAATCACTAATGAACACCTACTCTGAGAGATCCATTGCACTTGCCACACAGGAATCCAGACTCTTGTGGATTGCCTCCAGCATCTGACCGCTGCTCTCTGCCCTTCGCTCCCTGCTCCTCCTGCTGCTGCTGCTGAGTGCAAGCCTCGCACTGACACAGGAAATAGTACTGTTCCTGCAGGAGACGCTGGCGTTCTTGGGTCACCATCCTTCTGCTGTGGGGACCTGAGGGGAGGAGTGTAGGGGTTAAAGGTAGCAAAAAGGCACAAGTTAAAACTCACACGTAATACACCAACTAAGCAATTTGAAATGACAGTAGTTTCAGCGGAGTGCTGTAAAATTTTTAATTTGCAAACCCTGTATCTTCTGAAATCTGTCAGCATTTGAACAGTCCTGTTGCACTTACTAGGCTTGACAAAAAAAAACACTTTCTTACCGTAGCAGTGCAGGATTTCTTGTCCAGAACTAATAACTTTGGCTGCTCTGACAGTTACAGTGACTCTGCTGGCTGTGCCTCTGTCCTCAGAGACACTCTCACTAAAGTCTGCAGACACATCTGAACCAGAGGGATCAGCACCGGTTCCAGTGCTGAATGCAAGGCTGGTGTTTGGACAGCAGGAGTGATTCAGGAGACTAAGAGTTGGAAATATTGCTGTAGCAATGCAGATCTCCCTGCTGGACTGCACTGGCGAGTTTGCTGCTCCTGTGAGATGCAAGAACAGAAATGTAAAGGTCACACAAAGCCGAGGATTTAATTATTAAAAATCATAATTCTGCTCTAGTGGACTGTAACACTGAATGAGACTGAATACACTTACACTTGAACTCAATCATTAAGTCAGTCAACCAAATATTTATCTGACAAAAAATGTTGTAAACTATGAATTAATTCTCAAAGGAAAAAGACCTTTTGTGTTGATGGAATCTTTTTAGAACTGAATCACAATGCACCAAATTAATAAAACACTCACAATTCAAAGAAGGAACAAAGCGCTCTCATGTGTCTAACTTTGAGGCATAGTCTTGAATTATTTTATTGGATAAACTCAATTCAAGGTGAAAATAGTCGTGTGTCTGTATAAAAGTCACCTGTATCTTGCATTGTGATGATTGCCTGGGCATTACACCTCAGCTGCAGGAGATGCCTCAGAACTGCACTTCCCAGCAGCCACAGCTCCGAGCTCCAATCTTTGATAACACCCTCCTCATTTGCCCCTGAGGGTTTACAAATGTCTCTGGATGCAGGTGGAGGTGATGCCTTGCTGAGCTTTAGGTACACTGTTGCTACAGTAATTGCATAAAGGAAACGCAGTCCAGGGCTGTGGCGATCCAGGTGGTGCAGCAGGTGAAACACACTCAGGTAAGAGTCACCGTGGTATGAAGTATCATGAGGAGAGGAATGACTGGATTCTCTGTTGAGACAGCTTGGCTCTGACTTTGTGTGCTTGTCTCTGATTGGATCCCTGGCCTTTTGGATGTTGTTTAACCGCGCCTTCAGTGTTACCCTCAGAGCCAGCTGCACCATCACACCCATCATCATAAGATCTGCTCCCAGCGGACATTCCCAGCGGTGATGTTCTTCCCAGGCCTCTTGCTGACAGGAAGTTGAACAGTACCGGCTGTAGCTACACCCTTCACAGGGCACGGGATGCAGTGTTTCAGTCAAACACCTGTGACACCGCCTATGTTCAACTCCAAACACTCCTACATTCATGTCCTGTTGGGCTCCTTTCCCTTTTACTTCTTCCATTCCTGGTATAAGGACACAGCTGTATGGTGTGTCATGTAGGATCACTTCGCCAGCTGCTATTCTTTCTTCAGCCACCAGATGTCGACCTTTCTCCAGGCTGAAACCAACAGCAGCTTGAGGAAAAATCCCAAATGTAAGAGGTCCTTCTCCACCTGGACCTTTGTGATTCTTTGGGACAAGATTGTTTTTTGACTTTTGACCTGCAGAGAGATGCCTGAAGCACTGTGCGCGGCGCTCCTCTAGTTTGTGTAAAAGATGAGAGGGATAGCCATTCTTTAGAGCTTTGTCTATGTCACCCAGGGATTCCTGGGGAAAAACAAACACCGTTGTGTGAGATTCATAATTTACTGCAGGAATCCTGCAGGGAAGTGCTGATCAAACTGATTGCAAAATGACAGAATCAATAAAACATTTACAGGTTCATTTTTAGTCAAAAAGAAGTAAAACTGGCCTAAACAGGTTTTAATGATTCCATATGTACAACCAGAAGTTATTGTTTAATTGCTGAAGATGGCGCCACCTCACCTGGCACTGCTGCAGATGGTAGAGCGCAGCAGAGCGGTTGGCATAGCACAGGGACAGCTGCTCCGAACTTCGGGGAGCAAAACATATGCCCTGTCATGACAACAGACAAAGAAGCTGGATGTTTATGCATGTTAATTAGAACTGGGAGACATGCCATTTTACGGGCATACTGCTGCATAATTCTAAATAGTATATCTAATTCTGAACCACATGTGAAGACATTGCTTTCATCAACCAAATCCAACATTATCTGAAGAATACCATTACATTAGGCCTATTTTGGCACCACATCAAAATCATTATTTGCCACCTTCTAGTGGCCCCATATTAAAAGGAAATAAGA
>JAUZTA010000007.1:13527968-13541799 GCA_034780835.1 Ctenochaetus striatus
ATTATTTGCCACCTTCTACTGGCCCCATATTAAAAGGAAATAAGAGAATTAAATAAAAACAGTGTATACCAACAAAATAAGTATTCAATCAAGTCAGATACCAAAATCAAATGACAGATTTGAACATAAAATTTGGTACTTTTATTTGGTTCATATTGATTGATGGCACATTGTTTTCTTCACCTGTGAATAATGCAGAGCAGCAGCATTGTAGTCTCTAGCCTTGAAGCTGGAGTTGCCCCTCTCTCTGCATTTGGCTGCCTGCTCTGTGTCCTTCTGCACAGAATATCCTGCAGAGACTGACTGCACAAAGTCCAGATCATCTTGACTATGAAACAGAAATGAAAACCAGTACAAATTACAGAGAAACTTTCTCTTTCATTAACAACTAAATCGGGGCCTCTATATGTTTTCGAGCAGGAAAGTCTGGGTTTGTTGTTTGCAGCTTTAGACGTATTAAATGTTTACTTTAGCCAACTGAAAGTATATAAATATATTCTTTGCAAGAGTAAGATCCGATAAGAAAGGTGGGTGTAAAAGATCCAATTTAAAAAGAGAAGCTTTATCTTTTTGGGGTATTAAATACCTCATGACCCACACACCTTTAATTCAGATCATAACCTGTGGTTTCTGATATTACATGATAACAGAGCTTGGTGAAAAACCCACAATCCCCATACTACGGAGATAACCTAGCTAACTTTACTCACGTTGTCAGAGTTAGGCTATATTTAAAAACATCATCTATCTCAAGCAGGGATGTAAAATGTTCCTTTAACTCAGGGTCGAGTCCGGTCCATTTCTGTGCAACGTGATCTTGCCACTGGACGCACGGAAGATCCATCATGAGCTACGACAAAAACACATGTGTACCGGAAGATATTTTTGAGTTTGAGTCCGTTTACCCCATTGACAGTATATACCGCTGTCAAGGAAACTTGGATCAATAGAAAGTTTCCGATGACAACCTTCAAAATAAAATCCTTGCCACTCAGTTGTCCAAAAAGATTTTAACTTACTTTATATATACCCATCATTTCTATAATGTACTGTCATGAAATTCAAAAAAGGGCTGAATATCAGAAGGAAATGGCAGTTTTTGGAGGTAAAGGATTTTCATTTGACAGGTACTATCGCTCATGTTGTTACATTATAAGTATCCATATTATTGTACGATTTGCTCACGCCAAACGTACCTTACATTTTTAGTATAGTTACTGTTCATATTTCAATTTCAGAGACTGCAGCTGTTGTCTTTCCATTAGTGTTTCCGCTTATACTCAAGTCCAAATTCAAACGAGCTCTATTTCGATCGACGGCTGCACTTCATGTGTTCGTTCTTTTATTTTGACAGTAGAATTTCTCATATCCGTTACAGTTTGTGTTACGTCGACGCCACTTCTCTCAGTTCACGTATCGTTGATCTCGTCTTTCTCGCGATAAGTTCAGTACCTTTAACTTTGCTACGCCTGAGCAAAGCTTAAGTGTGGAGGCTTTCAGAAACATTGTACACAGGAGACATGCCCGTAAAACTCACCCAAGGGGCAGTTGAAGTAAGCGCAAATATTTGTATTTTTGTTTAATATTTTGTTTCCGGTGTCTCAAGGCTGGCATGTAGCATTGAAGCGCTCACGTCACAAGCTACAGCTGCTAGCACTGTCAGCTAACGAAGTGCATCAACAGTACCATTACAAATCAAACTATTTATACTTGCTGTTGTGGTGTTTTTCAATGTCCGCTCATATGTTTAAGTAGCAAATTAAATGAAGAATTTGCTTCACTTATTCAAATAATGATGGAGAACGTGACATTACACCTGTGTTCAAACGTTATAAGTGTAGTTATTTACACATATTTTGGGTCCAGAGAGTTCATGGAAAAACAGGATGGTGTTTTCTATTCTACCTACCTGTTTACCGTCCGATGCTTCCTTGCTTGGGGTTGCACAAAAAAAATTTCCACTTCATTAATCTCTAATTAATGTTGGACTGTACCTCTGCATTAGCAGCATGATAATGTGATGGGACAGGATGGGGCCAGGCAGTGGATACTAACAAGTCCATGTGTGTTATTGTTTAGGCCCTGGTAGAAGGCATAGGAGTGAACGATCCTGTGCTGCAGCTGCTGGTAAGTTCATTTTAGAAATCCTCTTTACCAGCGTATTCAGCTACTGTTTATTGTATTTCAAACTCCACTTCTTGCATATGTTAGATAGAAGATGTATTATTCTTTCATCGAAAAGTCCTCTCTCTGTGATATAAACTGGAGGCTTTAAGTTTCCTCATTGCATTTGTGTGAAATGCACAGATTTGGGATGGACACAGAAAACCTTTTCCCTTGCTGCAGATACATGTAAAACTGATGTATTTATTGTTTTGCTTATAAAATCTATCCATCCATCCATATTTTTCAGAACATCCGTAAGATCACCAGTGGCGCTGGTCCACCCAGATACAGACTCTTAATGAGTGATGGTCAGGACTCTTGGTCTTGTGAGTATCTTGCACTAGCCAGAAATCTGTGTGTTCTGTTTACGAGGCTTCACTTGTTGATCTCCCATTGACTAACAGATGATTTAAATCAAATAATGGTAGTTCTGTCATTTATGAAGTGCAACAGTAGTGCTAATAAATTTGATGCCCTGAAGACAATTAAATACCAGTGAATGATAAACCTGTTGAATAATTTGTAAGATGTATGTGTCTGTGTGTTTGTGTGTTTGTGATTTTGTGCCTAGCATTCCTGCTGGCCACACAGTTAAACGATCTCCCAGAAGACAACCTCCTGGTACCTAACTGTGTGTGTAAGGTGAAGAAAACCGTCACCAACACTTTGTCAGATGGCAGGTATGTGTTTTTGTTTTTGTTTCCTTCCATTCTCTCACATCTTACTATTTGACTACTGCATATTATACCCTTGGGCCTTTTGTTTCCCTTCCCTTCCCTTCATTTTTTTATCCAGGATTGTGGTTATTGTGATGGACATGGAAATATTGCACTCTGCTGAGGAAACTGGAGGAAAGATTGGAAACCCCACTCTGTATAATTCAGACGGTATGGCTCTTTAAAATGTGCATTCATGAACTTAGAAAAAGTTATTAAAAGCTTCTTCAGCAGGTTCCTTATGATGTTTGTTCAACTAATAGGGAAGATGTCATCTCCGCAGAAGTCAGTCTCAAGAGCCTCCGCCCAAGCTTCCCCTCCACCTGCTGAAGTACCTGGACCCTCCAGCAGCAGTAAGTTCCATGCCAAAGATTTACACATATAATTCTCCTTTCTATTTTTCTTGTTAATTTTTTTTTTTTACTTTTAACAACCATCTGCTTTTCAGAGTACAACATTCCAACAATGTAATATTTTGTTTATTATTTATATGAGTCATAATCAGCTGTGCTGCAAATATTCAAAGAACTGAGTTGTGCTTTTAGAATAAAAGGAAATTTTAGGTGCTGGTAAGGAAATTGTTTTAGAGAAAATCTGAATTATTCAACATATTATTCGTCTCACCAACAGAGGGAGCCATGTATAAAGATTTGAAAGATTTCAAGTCCTTTCACTGGTTTTTCTCCTCAGCACTTTTGTTCTGCAGCCATAATCTGGGACCAGCAGAGTCTTTTTTGTTCACTTTTCATTTTAAATCACCATACTAAAAAACCAAAATCCAGTTATTTTCCTTTGATACACGTAGCACTTCAATGTATAAAGACTGTACCCTGAGCTTAGGTTAGGAACTAGATGGTACGGGATCATAAAATAAAGGGTGGGTTTTAACCAGTTGAAGGTAGCCACAGGAAGTATCAAATTAATGGGAGTTCTTAAGTGTCTAATTTTCATATCTCATTGTGTACTTTGTCATATTTACCGTTCTGCTATCAGAGCAGGTAACTGTATTTTTTTCCACTGGCCACTGGGACTGGTGGACTCCATAACTCTCCCCTTTTGTTGTTTTACCGCCAACCAGAATTTGACAACAGAATAGGACCTCAAAATGATGGTTGGTTTTCTGCCAACGTGGCTGATGCCATGTATCATGCCTAAAGTAGCCTTTGTTTTATCGTATCTGCTTTTATTAGTTTAGCCTTTGTTTTACTCAGTTGTTTTACCACCAACTGCTCTCAGCATCAACATCGATTTTTGTTATGTGGCAAAAAAAAAAAAAACAGCAAAAAAGAACCATACCAATAGTCCTCCTCAGTGGAGGATTTAAGCATGTGGGTGGATAATGAGTGCTTGGTATACAGTATATTGTGTGTTTGTGCGTGTGTAGGTGTGTGTCTGTATGTGTGTGCTGTGACTGAGGGAGCTTGTGTGGGCCGATGGCTCCTCCAGTTCATGGCTTCATGAATATTGTGTTGTGGACTGAATCCCCTTGAAGCGATGCACAGACGGAGGGAGAGAGAGAAAGGGAGGGAAAGAGAGAGAGAGAGAGAGAGAGAGAGAGAGAGAGAAAGAAAGAGAGAGAGAGAGAGTGAGTGTTAGCTAATTTGACTCAGCAAAGATGAGGCGCTGCATTAAGTAGTTTATCAGACTTTTTCCTTGTTGTCTTCTTTAAATCATGTAATCTCAGATATCCCACTGGATAGAAACAGTTTGCTGCTCTGTTTAATTGTCCTGTTGATTAAATGGTCTTGTTTCTGTATCAAGAGCCAAAAAGAAGACTTCATGCAAAGTCGTCACAAAATATTTTCTCCCATTTAAATGTAGCTAAACGTTTAATTGTTTTAAAAAATATATTGTTTAAATTGTGTGTTCAGCGAGTCAGTAAATTTGTATGCATTTACAAGATTGCTTAATGCCACAAATTAAATTTTTTAATGAGGTCTGGGTGATGTAATGGTAAGGGTAAGCTGCTGTCTTATAAGATGGTCTGAATTCAAGCCACCGTGAAGATTTTAGTCCTTGAGAAAAAGAAAAACACTGAATCCCTGGGTGCTTCCATTTGGCTAAGGTGACTCCTTGCCTCCTTCACTGACGTCTTCCTGCTGTCAAAGCTCTTTCCAGTGGGGATGCAAGAGAGAGCAAGAAAGCTAGGAATTGTACTTACCGAACAGGACATCCTTGGTCACATCAGTGTGTTTTTCTCACTGATGGCTACCACTCATGCACAGCATTTCAGTGGTCCCTTACTGTGAGTACAGATAATCAAAGGTCCTCTCCAGACATGTTCTAAAGTACGTAAAAATAATCTGATAAGATCATGTTCTTAACATGTTTTTTTGTGCACCAAAATCAGTGACTAGCAGAAGGAACAGTATAATAAGTTTAAGTCAAAAAACATCCATTGTGACGGCAGACCTTGATGTTTTCCTCATGACAGGCAGGAGGGCAGAGGAGTGAGGACCTGAGGAAGAGTTTTTAAGTAAATGGATGGCAGCCTCTGTCAGCTCCACATGGTCTCTCTTGAGTGAACCCCGACCTCTGATATCTTCAGAGTTGGGAGATGTGGTCAAAGCACAGTTTTTATTTTGGTGTCATTAGAGTTTGTGAAAAAAAAATCAAATGTTTTACATATAAAATATTGTTTGAGCATGTCTTGTTTGAGAGTATGGTGACACTACACTCTCACTTAAAAAAAAAAAATCAACATTTATGAAAGAATATGAATATTCTACAGAAAAAACAAAAAACACCTAGTCTGCCAGCAGTAGGTGTGGAGTCAGATGTCATGACACAGTTGTCACTGGTGGTTCCCATTTAAATATTCATCAGCAAAATCAAACTGCTTCACAGATAATATTCAAATTCCAAAAAGAAATCTGCACTTGCTGAAGTGCAGTTTAAAAAAAAAAATCATTATTCATCACTATTCATTCTCTGCAGGTTTCCTTTGTCCTCACAACTCTCCCCTCTCTCCCTCTTTCTCTCATAAACACACACACACTTTTACACACTTACTCTCTTATTCACTTTCTCTATTTATTGCTTTTGTTCTTGTCTATATATTTCTCTCATTCTCTCTTCCTACAGCATCCTCCCCACCAAGCCCTCCTCACAAACAGGGTCTGTTGAATACGTTACAGGCATACATATGAGGACTCTGTACTGATCTTAATCACAAAAAATGAGGATCCTTGATAAACCCCTGCGCCCCTGTCTTTGCTCTGTTCTTCACTCCACCCACCCATCCCCACCTATCATCTCCTTTGCTTTCGCTACCAACTCCCTCCCTCCACCTCTCCATCCGGATAGCGTGTGTATGAATATTGATGTTAATTACCCCTCGCCTGAAAATAGCTGTTCAATCTGTGATTTCTCCAAGGAATTTGCTCACGACACACACACACACATGCTGATACTCACACCCAGTAAAGGAGGGTATCACAGAGACGAGCGTTTGTTGTGCTCTACAACAGGAGCGTAAATCAGGGGAGTGGTCTCTGTGGAATTGCATCTCCCTTTTCCTAACAGTTCTCCCCTCAAATGCTGTGGCTCAATATGGTAGATCATCCATGCCAAAATGAAGAATTGCATGAATTATATTTTGACACCGGCCAACCATCCAGCCTGAATCACTGCTGATTGGGCTGATGCTACTTTACTGTGGGAGGTGAGGTAACACCTCTTGAATCTGTGGGCTGGTCCGAACTGTTAAGTGTTCTGGCATTGCCACTGGAACAGTTGTTTTACAAACAAAGGAAAACTCTTTAACTTTAGAGGCTTTAAGTAGTCATGTGAAATTTTATATTAAATCTGAATTAAATCAATTATAATACTATCAGCCTAGTCAATAAGTTCAGCGAAGGACAGTATGCTTAAGTGCAGTTAACTTAAGTGCCTGAAGTGTCTATTTCTGTCTTCTTACACAGCATGAATATATTAAAAATGATTATTAGAAGCATCTGTGAGAGGCAGTCTGCAATCCAAGGCCCCTTCATTTATTCATGTTCTTATATGTTGTGCTGCCCTTTTTTATGAATCAAGTTTCCATTTATAATAAGTTCTATACCTGCAAAACTCTATCTTTAACTCTGATTAAAACTCAAAAATACTGAAGTATAGTAATATAGAATAATATAATCTAATAAAATTATGAAATGGCCATAATGGGTGTATGTGGTTGCAACTGTAATTTGTGCCTGGTGTCTTGGATACAAGACAGATATTCTGATAACTAATCCTAATTATGCTTTTTCCAGTGACTGAAAGGTAGAGATTATATGAAAATAATAATTGATTGGCAGCCTAAGAAGGAAAATACAGTTTAATTTACCTGCCCAAGCTGATGTTACCAGGGAATTAAGTAACTCTACAGAGAGATCTGTAGGGAAAGTTTAACTTTCTCAGGCATTTTATCATTTTGGCAGCAACTCACATGATCAGATAACAGTCCTTCCACTTGTGTGTGTTTAATTAAGTTTCTGCTGCCTAATGGCACACTGGTATGTGCTCTACTAATATCAGCCAATGAATTTGTCTATGTCAGCTACTGATATTAATAACTTTGTCATGTTCTGAGGGAATAAGTATCTCAAAAGGTGTGGAGCTTCTATACTGTCAATGGAGTATGGTATGAAAATATGTCTTTTGCCATGTTTGTGTATAAATAAAACTAATTGATCCAGAAATCTCTTTACAGTAGACCGCCAGGGATTTGGCATATCAGAGAGTTTTTGAAGGCTTCAAGGAGTACTACTGGATATGTGAAAAAAAGTTGTATGAAATGTTTTGTTGCTCCAGAGGGAGCTGAGGAAAGTCTGATAAAAGTGACATCACATGAGTTTGCTTCGATGCGAAAAGTCTGAAGACTATAAGCAGAAAAATTTAAACCTCTGTTGATCGCTACTCATCCTGCTTAAGGCTAAAGGCTAAATTATCTGATAATAACTGAACCATTGGCAGTCAATTTGCATTGTGGGTAATGCAGGTGCCAAGTTTTGACTAGAGTTTGTGAAGTGAGAAGGACATTTTTGGTTCTGTTGGATCAGTATTTCTATTTTTTTTAGTCTATAGTGCAGTGCTAAATCATTGGCATAAATAATTAAGTGTTTGGTAATCACAAAAATGTATTGCTTAAACAATACATGCTAGCATAGATGGTTAAATAGTAGTGCTGCAGCAAAAAATTGCTCATCACAGTTTCCCAAGGAAGGCAACCAGCAGTCCAAAGCCAAAAAATGTTCAGTTTGCTATTTGAATAAACAGCCAGGATGAGAAATAACTAGCAAGTTTTTGGTATTTTGGCTAAATAAGGCTTTACATCAATTGCCAAAATTGTCGTCAATATCTGTTCACTAAAGCAATTAATTACCTAATTATCTGAACTTTTAGCATGCTAATTTACACCTTGTTAATCTGGAATACTCCTTTAAGTACCTCACTTTGTTTTTCGTAGGAGCAATCTCTCCTCCCCGCAGCAGTGGAAGAGGTTTTATGGGAAAGTCGCCCATGAAAGATTCACCCATGGAAATGTCACCCATGAAAGCTTCACCCATGGAAACGTCACCCATGGAAACTTCCCCCATGAAGGCCTCACCCATGAAAGCTTCACCCATGAAATCTTCACCCATGAAAGCCTCACCCTCCAAGTTTTCACCTGCAAAGTTTTCTCCCTCCAAGTTTTCACCCTCCAAGTTTTCACCCTCCAAGTTTTCACCCTCCAAGTTTTCATCAACAAAGGCCACCAGCACTTCTCCAAGTTCTTCAACAAAAGTGATGCCTATTGCTCAACTCAACCCATACCAAAGCAAGTAAGTTTCTCTGTGTGTGTCTGTTTTTTTATATATATACGTAATATCTCGATAATAATTTTAACATGACTGAAATTCTGCTGAGGATGATTTTAAAGCATTGAACCTGACTTGCATCCATTTCCTTCTAAATTGCAAGCAAACTCTGTGCTATGTAATTTCACTTTTGCTCATTCATAAGCTAAACTATTTCCTCACATGCTGTGACTCCTTTTCCCTATTTGCTGCCGTTCTTGAGTACCACTTTGGGGCATGTCAGGAAATTTTGTGTGTGTTTGTGCATGCATGTGTGAGCATTAAGTTTTCCTGTATCAATTGGTGGGTGGCTGTGTGGATTTATGCGTGCGCATGATAGTGAGCCCATCTGCATGGAAATTAAATGAAATGACCGATCTTGCCTCAGAAATGGGCACTTTAACGGCAGGTACTGCTGGGTCTTTATGGTCTGCTGCTGAGGTTTTGATTCTGTTATTTGGCCTTGTGGGGATTTGGCCAATACCCCCTTCCTCTCCGTCTCACAATTTCTTTACCTCCTCCGGGGCTCCATTTTACTGCTGAGTTTTTTTTCCCCTCTCACTTCTTATCAATTCATTTGGCTTAACTCTCTGTCTTTGACCCTAAAGTTGGCCAGAAAAAGACAAGAGAGCTGTACAGTGCAATGTGGTTGTCCTGATTGGAGTAAAGGTACCCTGTCAACTCTCTCTCCATGTTTGAGGTCTGATAGCACAACCCTGTTTAAAATTGCAAGCTGTAAAGATAACTGTGCCTGGAGGTGTTGTAATAAACTGATGACTGTTCTAACTTTGAAGTTGCGGGAGTACCTACAGTGAGTAAAACAGATGACTTCAGCAGCTGCTCTTGCATGGATGTTTGTGTGAAATGAATGGGTGTGTCTGTGTGTGACACAAAGTGTTACATACGGCAGATTATATAGGGATGCTGTGTATGTACACATGATCTTTTATGGCTGTTTGCGTTGCTTTTTTCATCCCATTCTCCTGGTGTTAAGTAATAGCATCTAGGGCAGACTATAATTGGCTTTTGGCTGCCATAAACCTCAGTGTAGCAGTCTTATCCATACTGAGCAGGGAATGGGGTTCACTCTGGGCCAGCAGCTGCTCTCATGATAGGGGATTTAATTGCAGGCAAAGTTATGGTATGAATATCCTCCACTGCACAATTATCAACGCAGTCAAAAAGCTCACTGCTGCATAAACTGCCGAGCTTGGCTGGCTGTTGTTAAAAACAGAACAAGAAGCACATTTTAAATGCATCCAGGAGCTGGCAGATGTACAACACCTAGTTCACTCTTTGAAAAGAAAGTTGCTGGATGCTTTTTCTTCATGGAACTTTGAAAAGACTGAAAAGACACTCATCCAATTTCCTTGGGAATTTTGTTTTGTGCAGTTGTGCTTCCCGTCAGTGACTGATGTGAGCTGAGTTGGGAGGCTCATTAACACAAAAAGAAGCTTTTTAAAGTGTCACTGCAGCATACTTTGCTGTTTGTGCTGACCTTTAGACTGCAACTTCTTTTGTTAAGTTGCACACAACTGTGCTGGTCAAAGAAAACTTTTTTAAAGAAAAGAAAAACATGACAGCACTCATATAAGGATGGGTATGTTTTGATTACATTTTAAGATACTTTTCCCCTGAAAAAGCACTCCTTGGTTATGGAATAATTTAGGTACTTTTGTTGACATATACTTTGTAAGTGCTGATTCATTACTACAAGTGTCTGCTTTGGTATTTGCCTAGGTGGGCTGTCAGAGCCAGAGTCACCAACAAGTCTAATATCCGCAACTGGAGCAACTCTCGAGGAGAGGGCAAGCTCTTCTCCTTTGAGATAGTGGATGAGAGTGTGAGTATGGGAGTGGAGAGGCCTGTTCTACGGATGCATGTCAACATATGTCACACATCGCTGACGACATGTTTTTTTTTTTTAATGGAAATTTGCTGGTCAACAGGGAGAAATCAAGATCACAGCCTTCAACAAGGAAGTGGACAAGTTTTACTCTCTAGTGGAGCAAGGCAAGGTGAGCAGATCCCACTCACCCATATCTATCCTGAACTGAGGTGATAAGAGCTTCTTTTAAAAATTCACTTTAAGTTGATAACTTTCATACATATTGCACAGCACCAATATCTTAGGATGCTGCAGGCAAATGTTTGTCCTCACTTTTATTCAAACATGGTCGCCATTTAATGCCTTTGATTTGGTTAATGGAAGAGCCATTTTAACAACAATAAGAAAATATCTAATGCTATTAACATTGACAAACCACTTGCAGAGTAAGCCCCTTGGCTCCGGTGTCTATTTTGTCTGCAGATACCACCTCAAACAAATGTATCATGGTAAAATAGTACCTAATAAACCCTTCTGCAGAATCCTCTCATGCCTGCAGTACCTCTGGCTAATGAATGAGCCGGAGGCAAGGTTTAGAAGATTTTGTGGATGTGATTTAGGAGGTCA
Source organism: Ctenochaetus striatus (assembly GCA_034780835.1). NCBI lineage: Eukaryota > Metazoa > Chordata > Actinopteri > Acanthuriformes > Acanthuridae > Ctenochaetus > Ctenochaetus striatus. Next base: position 13,539,125 of record JAUZTA010000007.1, read on the forward strand.
CATTTCACTGAAATATATATGTTTGAGACATATTAAGTGTTTGGTTTGATATATGCTGCTGAGGATAGACTAAGAGAAGTTTAAATCTGATTTTGTAATTGTGTTTTGCTGTTGTTGAAGTGTCTGAAGGATAAATTTATAAAGTTTTTCTTTTGTAGGATAAATTTATTAAGTTTTTATTCTGGCAAAAGTTGTTGCCGATGATGTTATAATTTTATATTAAAGTACCCCCATCACACTTCAAAGCCTTGGTTAGGATCTTTTTTAACTTTATCTTTATATAACACCAACAAACCATATGCATGTTTATACTTATGGGTTGTAATCGTTCCCCCTCTCTCTGCTGTTTGTAAAGCAGTCCTTTTATTGTGATCACACTGGAAGAAAATGGAAGAAAAGGCATGTATTTTGTGCAAAAATGCATAAAAAAGTGAAAAAATGAGAGACTTGAGCAGTCTAAGCTAAACCAGTCTAAGCCTGGACTCAGAAGCATTTGGGTACAAATAGTAGGATTTTAATTCTAATAAAAAATTGGAATATACACACTCTATCCATATGTTTTCTTCCATTCATTGGTCAGAGGAAAAATATTAAAATTAATCCCATGTTGTATTCAAGTGGTTAAACTAAGTTAGTTAACTAAGACATTTAGAGTTAAATTAGACAAAGTTGGCATTAGTTCGCTCCAGTTAGCATCAGCCTCAGAAGCAAGAGAATGATGTTTGTGTTAGAAAAGGTTGTCATCAGTCTGAAAACCCAGAATGTGCCTTTTGCATGTTCCCGTATACCTCTACAATTACAGACAGGTAGAACACTTGTTAAAGCTCACGCTCAACTCAGTCTGGCCCACAGAGCTTAATAACTCAATTAACCCCGGCCATCATTTTGCTAGTCACACTGGCTCAGGTATCAGCCACTGGCGGTGACTCCCAACACAGCCCCAGATTCAATTTGTGCCCTCTGCCCTCCAAAGATAAATAAAGGAATGAATCTGTCTTCCCTTCGTGATCTGAGTATTGACAGAACAGTGAGTGGGTGTGACTGGCTCTGAGCGGCCAGAATGCTTATCACATTAGTTTCATGCTCCTATCTCTGCGTGGGGTAAATCAGAGAGAGAGGGCGGAAGGAAAGGAAAACGAGTAAGCCACGGAGACAAACTCGGAGGCAGAGAGAGAGAGAGGGAAGATATATCCGAGAGTAGGGAGAGTAAATGAAGGAGTGCGCCTTGCATATTGAGTTTAAATTGTGCTGTTTAGCTGACTTGCTCTCAGCTGCGTCTTATTTTCTGGTGAATTAGAGAAATGATGGGGCTGATATGACACCACATCTTAGTCAGACCTGGAGGTTTTTCCGTTCTTATTAAGAGGTTTTGGTGGAACAGAAGGCACATTGTAATATTTTCTCCCTTGCAGGATCAATAAAGTGGCTGCCCTATTTGATTAGTCATAGTTTCTTCAGATTCACAGGAAGTAACTGGTTTGATTAAGTTTAATTTTATAAATCCAGCACAGTTCGCTTCTCCTTTCTCTGTAGGTGTACTACATCTCCAAGGCCTCACTGAAGGTGGCCAACAAACAGTTCAACACACTGAACAATGATTACGAGATGACCCTCCACGCTCATTCATCCATTGTGCCATGTGATGACAGTCAGGACGTCCCAGCAGTGCACTGTGACTTTGTTCCCATTGCAGAGCTGGAGAACAGAGACAAGGATGCCATCATCGGTAAGAGAAGAAAATCACAACTGAGACTTTATTTTTGCATATGTAGCAATCAGTCAAGCAAAATAACAAGCTTTGGGTAAAAGAAAAAAGGCAGGAGATGTGACTGTATTTTAGTGTCACATAACCAGATGACATAAAAAAGTAGACTTTACTCAGAAATTATCCAGAGTTTGTTTAAGTTGGTCTTTTGACATAAAAAGTAATAAAACTTATCTGGAGTCTGGATCTATCAATCACAGCCCCCACTGCTGCTTGTGCTAGATTAACCAGTGAGAAAGCAGTGCACATTATGATGGCTAACAGTTAGCGACAGGAAACATTGAGAGATTCAGCCCTACTTGTCTCAGCCCTAATCAGACACAGACTCACTTGAGGTGTTTGTTGTGCACAAAAATTGGCAACTAGCAGAAATATCACAATATCAAGAGTAGTTAGCATCTATTTTTTGTCGTATGTTGTTAGCTTGTAACTGACAGTTGCTGTACACCATTAGCAGTTGTGCTAAAGCAAATTCGTATTCTGTGCACAGTGCACTGACAAGTCCGCTCCGTGCTGGAAGTTTCAGGTTTCTTTGCCTGCATTTGGCTTTTGAATTTGTGATGCACCAAATTTAGCTTGCTGAAGATACATTTGAATCTCAGATTTCGGGGAAGTGCAAGACATCTTTCCTTTCAGTAAAGCAACATGTAAACACCTCTGTAGTGACAAACCTTGCACACATACAAGTCAGTATATCCAAGGACTGTCATTTTTGGGGACATAAACATAGGAAAAAAACACATTTTTGAGAGGAGCGGATCTTCAATAATCACCTGATACAGATATGGATGTGTCACACCGATCAGAAATCTGTGGTGGGGGCTCAGATAATGGCATGACTCACTCCCTCCTCAAACTTTAAAAACCACCACAGAAGCAGGGTGTTTAAGACAGAAAACGAAGTGATTCA
>JAUZTA010000007.1:13562031-13585917 GCA_034780835.1 Ctenochaetus striatus
GATAGCATGTGTATGGGATTGCTGCACAGCCACATGTATATTTGCGTATAAGTACCAGCAATACTGCGTGACTCACAAGACTTGGCCTAAAGTAAGAACTGATTTTTCGTCCTGTACTGTACCATGACAAAGCTAAAGTCTCTTTTACTGTAACACAAATGGAATTCTCCACCACATGCACAAATGAGCAGCTTCATTTCGATTCTAATAGAAAGTCTGTGGGTTCGGAGGCTTGGGTTTGACCCGTGGAAAGTGCTGTGTATGTAGTTAACATCAGCATGTGAGAATGCTGCTCTCCAAGCCACCGGTTGTGTAACAGCGGACTCGAGGCTGCGGCTCTGAGTCTCCATTTGGAGGGAACGGCAGCGGTTTCCTCCCAAAGAGCAGGGGTGGATCCAGTCAAGTCCCTACAAACTGGATGCTCACTTTGTTTCAAAACTTCATCCTGGGAAAAGAAAAGAAAGAAAGAAAGAAAGAAAGAAAGCCAGATCCACCCAAGAGGAAAATATGTGCATCATCTAATAAGGCGAGCCCGAAACCATAATGCTTGTCAGATAAATAAATGATGCTGCGGAATGTGAAAATCTGTTGTTTTCAGTGAAAATATACTTGAGCCACGGAGACTAATCCCAAAAAGTTGTTGCCTCTCCAAACTTCCCCAGCCCAAGTTTTGAGTTACAACAAAAGCATGTTTCTCCTGCCAAGACAGCCATTAAGGTCTTTGTCTCAAAAGTTACGGACTGTCATCAGTGCCTCAGTTTCACAGCCTTACGAAATATCACGGAGCTTGTTGTCTCCTTTGTTAAATCAAAAAAAAATTTAAGACTTTTACCAACCCAGGTCCCACAGAAACATACACAACTGAATGAGTTTACCATGTTTTTATGTGTATTGCCAAGATTGTGTTTGCTGCTGTTTATTTTTTAGAAAATACATTCATGTACCACACAGAAGTGATTATAATACCGGTAAGTGAGAGTAATTCAGCCATTAGATAGCAAAGTTAATGTTGTTTAGCTCTGCATTCAAAAAAGGAATTTCTTCACTCAGTAAACAATTAAGACAGCCGTAAAAGCAGGCCACCATGAGATTGATATTAGTAAAAAGTCTCCACGGTTGGATGGATAAGCAAAAAATTTGACGTTCCTTCATTTTTTCCTTGGGTTGGATTGTTATGACTCTTTTTTTTCACACTGTTTTGTCCGTGTCCATAACTCTGGTTTACATGCAAAGAACTCCAAACCAAGGAATTTCTTTAGGGATGGAAAAATGCCACTGCGGACATGGGAGAGAAAACTAACTTGTCAAAAGTTTTTCAGCAAATTCAAGACAAACTTTGGTTTTAAAAAAATTAACAAGAAGTTTACAAACACATCTGTGATCACAGTGGATTTCATAAGAATGAATGAACTCTCAGTAGACTCGCTTATGTTCACAGAGTTACGTGGAAATGGGAGGAAAACTGACATGTGATGTTTGATATTTCTTCTTGTATTACAGGCGGTTAATGACCAGATGAGCTACATGTGCTAAAGACATTCCCATCAGCCTCAGCTGTACTATTACTGTTAATCAGTGAATGTTAACTTGCTAATGCATCAAAGCAAGTTGGTGACTATTGTAAACATTATAGCCGCTGCAATAACACATGCTAATAACAATAGTGGTACAATCAGCATGTTAGCATGTCAGTATACTGACATTAGCATAGTGTTAGCATAATGTTGGTGGTTAGCTCCATGTATAACAGTGCTTAAGTACAGGCTCACAGAGTTATTAGCACAGCATAACATTCAGTCTTTGCGTGTGTGTGTGCGTGTGTGTGTGTGCATGTGTGCTTTTAATGTTTGATGCAGGTTGTAATCCGAGTTTGTCATGCGGCAAATATGCAGATCTGAGTCCAAAAAATATTGACTGACTCTGACCACATCAAGGCCAGAGCATGCCTGGTTACACACTTCTGCGTAAGCAACAGATCTAAAAGTCACTGAGTGACTTCAAAGACATAATTTCAGTCCCTCATAGCATGAATGCTATCTTAATTAAATGCACACGGAGCAGAATAAAGGCCCTCTGAATAGGAATAGTTGCTCCTGTTAGGCACAGGAAGAGACCTGTTTTGCTAAGGCCTAAAGCTGGAGCTGGTTTGCCTCTGTGACGCTGGGGATCAGCCCAACCCAGCGCAGGATCACAGCCCCTCTTTGGTTCATAGCTGGAAGAACATCTGGTTCTGTTTAAGCACAGTGTTTATTCCACGCGTCGTTCCAGGGGCTGTTTGTAATGCGTTCCTGCGTCTGAGGTCCCACCGATGGGAGTTCAGCCATGAGATAGCAAAGATAGTGTTCCCCCTTCGTCCTCAGGATTGTCCCAAAGCCTGTGTTGAGACGGATCTAATCTTTCCTTTCCTTAACCAATCGGATGAGATGTTAACCCTTCTGCCTTCAGCCTGCAGTTTCTTCTTATTGTCTTGTGGCGGTGTTTAGCATAAAGGCAGGTGGTTTAGTTCTGCATTTAGACGGGGAATTTCCTCATTGAGCCAAGCAATCGGGACCACTAGCGCTCAGCACTGCCATTTAAAAGCAGACCTTTGTTTTAGGTGGAGAAAATTGCACCACTAAAGTTTAGAAATAGAAAGTGGAGGGCATGACACATGCTCATTTCCGTTGCTCAAAGCCTATTTTGTGCTGCTAGAGAAAAACAAATAAAGTCGCAGAACTACACAGAGTCCTCAGACCTGTATATTTTAATTTTAAGAGGACTGTTGCGACTGAAATGCGGAGAGAGAAACCAGAATCATTCCCATTCTTGATCCCAATCCAGATGCTATTACCACATCATCTACCAGCTCCAGCCTCCAGGCCCGACCATATTCCCAGTGCTCTCGGCCTCCAGCTCCACTCAGCACTCCAAGTCCACCGGTTTCCTGGTCCAGTTTATCACAACCACCATGCTGATCTCCCTGACAATTAGCAGGAAGTGGATGACCTCAGCCGGCTTCAGATCAGGCACCGTGACCTGCGGGCTGATTATCAGGAGCAGCGGGGATACAATGTACTGTGGAAAAGCCGAAAACATATCTACAGGCGAGGATTGTTTACAGAAGCATGTGGCCGCCAGATTTGGTGCCAGACTGGCTGAAGAAAAAGGAAAAACAGGCAAACGTAGACGAGTGTTGCCTGAAGCAAACAAGCAGCACTCTTTACCACATATTGTTTGTTGTGATTGAAAGGAACCATTACAGGAAACAGTAGCAGGGTGTCGTTCACAACACGGTCCGAACTGATTAACAGGTTATTTGAATCTACAAGTTACGGATTCTTTATGACTTGCAATTAACTTTTAAAGAGATGTGTATGATTAAAAATTGGAGATACTGTTGTAAAAACTGATGTTATTCTCAGGCACGTGACCCATCCGTGTGTTTTATTACTTACAGTCTCATTATCCTGATTTCTCTGTAGGGATCCTCAGTTGTACATAGTTTTAATGTAAAACACCTTGATACTTCTCTGTTAGGTCAGAGTTTCAGCAGGAGGTGTGTTTGATTATTTGCATATGTGCAAAGGTGTTTGTCTAAACCTTTAGTCAGTGAGTCACCATCCAGAAGTTGTGATTGTGTCCTGAGTCAAGAACCCCATCATCTAAAATTAAGTGAGAAGGGGGTTGATCGTTAGGCCACTGAGTAATTGTTTTCTCCAGATGTGATTGGAATATTTGTGTTTGCACATTTAATTAACAAGCCGTCCATCTCCCAGTGCCCCCGTCCTATGGGAAGACCATTATTTTGAAATAAGCTGTCACCTGTTGTCAAGTGGCACCTTTGTCTCGACGGCACCCTGTACGGTTTAATTTTCCTGCTATCCTCAGGTAGATGCAAATTGAAAGTACTAATAGAGGTGCTGAATCACATGAGATAATGGGCCAATGTTAAATCCTTGATGCTGATTGTGCTCACTGAATTGCTAATTGATTAATGAATTGTCTCTGGATTCATCCGTTTTGTAGTGACTGTGATTTTAATGGAAATGTGTTTTTTGGCTTCATGTCTTTTTGAGAAACCACTGCATTATTTCATTACAATTAATGGGAAATATATCCTGCTGACAGTGACTGTTTAGAATGAATGACAGTGAATTTAGAGGCTCATAAGAAATCTGTATTTTATATAAAAGTTCAACACTGTGTAAATAGAAGCAGAAGACAAAATAGAAGGCAATTTATGATCTGCAAACCATCAAAACAGAAATCTGGGGTAGTTTTGTGTCCTTTTCAAGCCATTCACATGTGTTTTGGTTCTGGTAAATACATGCTTTCTCGTTTGTCATTCCTTGGGCGATGCTGCTCATAGGGGTTGGATGTGTCTTCTTTTCAGCTGTGAATGCACTTAACTCAAGACTTTTCTTCCCCTTCCTCAGGATGAGAGTCGAGTGAAGGTTACTGTAATGGAAGTCCTCCCAGTTGACCACAGGGAGTACAGCAGGAGACTCCTCAGCAACATCCGCAAATTGGCCCGTTGAACTTTGTCTCAGTCGTGAATGGCCGCCTGATGACTGAACGCATCTTCCGCCGGTCTCTGACTTGGCGTCCGATTTTTTTCCACCAGCAAGATAACAGCATGTCTGACTGAGGCAGCAGAGGGACGGCCAGTGATTCATCCGATCAAATGGCAGCCAAACAAAAGACTGATATTTACTTTCTCACTTCTGTCAGCGGGCCAGTTGTGAAACATGGAAAGTGTGATGGAAATGACATTTACATTTTAATTTAATGACATTTTAACAGAGAGCTTTGACTATTTAATTACACATCACAGTTTTAGACCTGCTTGCATTTTTTATTTTTTTTATGTATCATTTACATGCTAAGATCCCAGCGTTTTCTCTTGTTTTTAACAAGTGATTCATGTCTTTCGTTTCAAATCTGTGTTGAAGATGCTCGCTGTTAGTTTACTGAGAGGAAGAACAGTATTAGTTTTGATTTCATTTTTTGGTTTTAAAAATGAAAGTGTGGGAGATTGGAAAAAGTGCATGTGAGATTCAGGTGTTGTTTTTTTTGTTCACTGTACTTACTGTCTTTTGTTTGTTAAAGCTGTTTTTGTGAAAGTGTGAAAAAAAGGTGTTTTTGTGCCGGGCTTCCAAAAATGTTGCACAAGGGAAGATTAAAAAAGGAAGTAAATATGAAAAAGCTGTTTGTCTTTATCACTGCTGTTTTAACTGAGTGTACACAGGTCTAGGAAAGTCTTAAAAAGCGTTGAATTCACTCAAAACAGGCCTAAGAAGGTGTTAAACAAGTTTCCTGCTTTAGGCAAAAGTTGAAGGGCATCATGCATCAACAAATATTGTTTAGCAAATTACTTAAAAATATCATCTTGGCTCATCACTTACCAATAAAGTAATAATATCAGTTCACTCTTTACACAGCAGCAAAACTATTTGGTACTCAAAGCTTATCGTCTCATAATGGACTGTGTAGATTTTTAGCGTAAACCTCAATGATCTTAACTGAATTCATCGTTTTCATCAATAGGTTAGTTCATCCATCCATTACCTGCCTTTAATCCTGGATCAGGTCGTGTTAATTTCATTATATCATAAGAAATTATTGTAAAATACTGCCACAAAAAACTATGACCTGAACAATTTGTCCCCACTATTTTTTTAATCTTATTCATATTTTTGAATTCTTCAGCATGTATTTTAAAGGTCTTGGGTCGAACTTGGTCAACCCTGCAAAAACCCTGTTTAATAATTTAGGGAGGCACTGCTCTTGATGCACCATGCAGAGCTGTTTTATACTGAACTGGGAAATCGCTGTCAAGTTAAGTGTGTGTATCAACATTTCAAACTACTTTATGTTCACCGTGAGTGCACATTCAGACACTGGAAAGCGAGGACAGTGCTTCAGAGGCATGCCTCTTTACTAAGGTGTGGCTCAAGGGCATGACACTGATTTATGTTGGCAGCAAGCCGCCTGCTCCCCTCACTCTGAGCAACATCAGGACCATCTCCTGCCTGCTGCCTGCCACACTGCCACACTGTGTGTGGAAGTTTAGGAAAAACACACACACACACTGATCTTTTCATCCCGGTGTTACTTGCCCATTATCTCTGTCTCCCCCTTTTTGTTTTGTTCAGAGTGGACTGAGGCCGCAGCCTTTAATCATCTCTTTGTACTAACGACACAATCCGACTTAATGCATCAGACATAGTGGCCTGATGGTCTCGTACGGACTTCATTTTGAACAAAGTGATGAGTCTAAACTGAGTTAAGTGAATGATTAAAGGTTGCTTTTGATTCATGCGTCACTGATGAACAAACGGAAATGATCCCACGCATATCAGACCACTAACAATTCACACAACACCTACTTTTTAAAGATAGCTCTTCTCTGAAATCTTGCCAGGTCAAAAATCAGAGCAGAATTTCTTTTTAATTCGCTGGCATAAGCAGATGCAGTGAGAGTAAATCTGTGTTCTGTTCAAATCTTAAAAAGAAGCCAGTGAGATCCAGAAAGTCATTTCCAACTTAAAGCCTTGCATGTGATTGAGACTTAAGATGGAGACATGTCAGTCTGCAGCCCCAAGGCACTATGGGATGGACAAGGACATAGTGAAGAGATTAAGAGAAATACATTTTTTTGTATTATCCTTGGAGAACTTTATCTGAATGTGACATGCTAAGCAGTGGTGAACTGAATTGCTGGTAAGGTTGTCATATCTTCTCTCTGGGAATGTGGGACCTTCAGTCTGGTGAATATGCAGTTTGTCTCTATCTGCAGAATGTATGCAAGACTACAAGGACAGCAAATGGAAATGAGCTGCGGTTATCACAGAGGTCGTAGCCCTGATCACAGTCTATCTGACCGCAGCCTTATCTCAAAACACACTGTAGTTCAGTCAAGTCTTCCTCTGTGTGTGTGTGTGTGTGTGTGTGAGAGAGAAACCAGCATTTCCAAGAAACCAAGCCTGTGACATTTGTATAGTGTTACACAGGGCTGTTTCTAAAAAGCTTTGATTAATCAAGATAATGTTCCCTTTATTCTCTTAAACCTACAATAACTGCGATGTGGCCACTAAGTGGAAGCTGAAACAAGTTGTGCACATCGACGCCTACACTGACAAATCATCATCAACTTCAAACTTTTCACCAGACGGGCTATTTGCACCCCCAGCTGACAAGGAGTAACTTTATCATAGCATTTGAGTCATGCTTGTTGCCACCTGGTTAAAGCAAGTTTGATATTTGCCCTCATTTAGCTCCAATTTGTTCTCTACCAGCAAAAAAACCCCATCCAGCTCCTAAGATGCTAAATGTTTTCACAAGCTAGTTGCTAACCACCTGAGCAGGTGGTGCACAGTGTGCTTTCAGAGCTTTTTTTACAGCTGAAAACAGCTGCCTGCTGCAGAGTGTGACGCTGTGAGAACAGTGAACACGAACCAAAACAGTAAAGTAGTAGCAGGGAGGTCTAAACAACTTCGTATAAAGTTCTTTAAAGCTGCCCATAGCTGTCAGATATAGTAGATAATTCTTCTTTGATTCATTACTCTAAAAAACCCTCTTCACAATGTCCCATTGTTTTTTACATTGTTGTGTGATGTGTTGGAACTACAAGAGTAATGATTTTAGTTGATTTAAAAAGATAAAACATAAAGGCACTGAAGAGCATTTAAAAACAATAGCAATGAAAAGGGAGGACAGAAAAATAGTGTGTTTTTTTTAAAGTCAACAATCAATTCATTCAAATCTATTTAAGTCTTGACTAGAGAGTCTCCAGAGTGAGAACCCAAAGGCAATGACAGAAGAGTACGAAAACAAAAGCAAAGTGAATTTTAAGGGATTGTTTCTTTGTCTGAGCCCAAAAAAAAGCATGCAAACATCAAATATCACATGACTGATTCTTTTATTGGCCTCATTGTCTCTTTGTATTTTGTTTTTGAGTCTAAAAAGCGTCAAACAACGATGTGAATAAAAGTGCTCGGGGGGGTCAGATTCAAGTTTGTGAAAGCACTGAATTCAGCTAGCACACAGCATCCCACTAACTATCTACATGTTGTGCTTTGATGTGCATAACTTAAAAAATCTCGTTTAATCCACAGCTCCGCATCCGCTGGCAGGAAGACGAAATTGTGTTTTCCCCAAAGCTCGGCGAGGGCTGTGCTCGCCCGTTTGCCAGCTTCATCTCTGCTGGTCTTAACAGAACATTTTGACAGACAGTTTCACTGCCTGTTTTCTGCTCAAGGATTTCACAGTGTCATCAAGGACACTTCACTCTCACAAGTATTTATAGGCTCTGTTTTCTCGGTGTGTGCTGGGGTGCATGAATGTATGTATGATCTCAGTTATCCCAGTTAAAAAGTGCTCCAGAGGCAGATGCACAGGAATTCTGCAGTATTCTCCAATCTTTTTAATGCTTGACGTCTATAGCGGGAGGCTATATGTGTCGATTTCTTGCTTTAAATCTCATAACTTTCTTCTCTTGTAAAAGGCCATATCTTTTTTCCTCATCCCTACCTTCCTCTTTGCCTCCCTTCACTCCTAACATAATTTATCCAGTCCCCCTACACATTCCATTATTCTCCTCATCTGTCTTTTCCTGTCCACCTACAGTATCTCCTGTTTTTTTCATACCGTTTTCACCAGAATCCTCATCATTTCTCTCTGAGCTCCTCATCAATTTCTCTCTCCTCTCTCCTTTCTCTTGCCTCTCATCCTCTCCTCTCTTTGTTCCTCTGCGATCCACCACCAGTTAAACAAACCCTCCCCGTTGCCCTCTCTCTCTCTCCATCATAAACAGATTTGGCCTGAGGGCTTTTATGTATGTTTTTGTCTGCTCCACTCGGAGAGCCAGAGGCCATGCCGACACCAAGGCCAGCATGTACCTTGCACGCCATGTGCCTGCGCTTGTGCATGACAACTCTTTGGAGATGGAAAGATTTTAAATTGCCAGTTTATGAAGCTGTGAAACACATTGTGGATCGTGACTTATGAATGGTAAAATGATAACATGCCGTTATGACACACCATGCTCTAAGCACAAATAAGTGGCTAGCATAGTGGGTGTGTGAGTGTAACTTGCAGATTCAATTGACACTGGCATGTTTGTATGGCATGTATAGATTATAAGTGGATGATCAAACTAAAGAGCAGACAGTAAGGGAAGACTAACATCATTAGATACATTTGAGCATTGTTATGCCTTTGTAAATATACAATACCCTAAATATTTATCACTGAACTGAATCAGGATGTATTTAATGTTGACTCAGGTATATAACTTTTAATAAGATGTTGTATGTAAGTGTTTTTTTATGACTGTTTCATCTTTCTGCTGTCATGACACAGTCTGATCAAAAACTGGTGAAGTATGTTTTCCAGTTCATATCAGTGTGTGACTTTGAGGGTAAAATGTTCTTATAACATAGTATTTGATTTGATTTTTGATATGTCTGTCACAATCAATCATTTTCTCTTGAAGGGTTTTAATCTGACTTATTGTGACAAGAAGCTGATCATCCCAAAGTTTGTGCTTGTTTGATTAAAGATTCCCTTTAGATATGTATTAAGACATGTTTCACTACTGTACATTTCATTGAACAATCTATTATTTTCAGAAATGCATGTATTGCTGAGTTGAACATTTAAGCACAGTTTCGCGTACATTGCTGTCATGTTTTTCTTTATGCTTTTGTTCACTGCAGGTGTCAAGCTTCCACATTAACAGATTCAACAGATTAATGTGAATTCAGCCATCTAGTGTCAGATTCTGCACTTACAACATGCATTATTCTGCACGGTGAAGGTCAAACATCCAACTGACAAAAAAAAAAGCAGCACTTTTTTGACAGGAGAGGACTTATTAAAATGTGAGATGTGAGTGGATAGCAGTGCTTTATGAGACTATTCTCCCATGAAAAACCAATGATGACAAATGTTTATATTCAAGTGACAGCCTGTAAAGAATCCTGGCCTGTCTGAGTGATTGTCGGACGCAATAGAAAACAGCTGGTTTCCTGTTTACAACTGAATCTCAATGTAATTTCTTCTGTTCATGACAACTGCTACACCTCAGTGCTTTTTTAAAAATCTAATTAAATTCAGTGTGTCTTAAGGCAACCAAACTATAACCATCGCGGTGTAACATCAGAAAGCAGTGAGGGATGTTGTCCTGTTTATAGTGGCACGAGATTAGCAAAATGCTTAGTCAGTGATTCCTGTTGTTTTAAAAAGGAAATCCTGGTATTTTAAAATCTGAGTGTTATTTTCATGTTTCAGTATGCAAATTACTGAAGCTGAAGGGGATGTAAAACATGACTGCAATGTTATTTATTTGGGCATTTATGACTGTCTTTATAATGTCCAATAAAACTGCCAATTTTTCTTTTTTGTAAGCTATAGACTGCATTTGTTATTGTGAGTGCCTGACAACATTGACTGAACAGATCACTGTGGAAAAATCTTTTCCTTGAGTGAGACTTGTGTTTCTTGTTAAACAAAAAGAATTCTACTCTTTAACAAAATGGTCTGTTTCTGTAGAGATCTGTTTTGTAATGTTGTCAGACAAATAGAATAACTAATGTCTGTCAGTGGCAAAAAAAAAATAGTTTAAATTGACACAGTAAAGACAGACATAGTTGCCCCAAAGGATAACATTGCAGCAACATTGAGGCTTCCCCTATGAGGGGATCTACTAGAACAATTACAAAACTTTAGGTGAGAACCAGTGATTTATACACCAAAACATGAAAAAAAGAGCCCAGGTTTAAAATACCAGAATTTCCCTTCAATTTGAAGGCTGTTGTTCTTTTGACCTTAGTTAGAACATGGTCAAAAACATCTTTTCTTCCATACCTAATTACCAAAATCATGTACTGTTTGTTGCACAAAGGCTTTAACTGTATGTTTGCAGATTTGGGACTATACTCGTCTTTGCTTAATGATTTCCCAAACTGCATTTCAGCACCCTTCATAGATAAAGCCAAAACTTGTCCCTGTGATGTGGGTGAACAAAGCAGTGGCAGTGTCAGTGAGCAGGAGATTCACAAATTGAAGAGAACAAGACTGAAAGAAATGTATGAATAGCAGGCATCACTCAACATACTGTATAATATTGTGGTCCATCGTGGCTGCTGCTGTCGGACAAATTGGTGTCTCTGGGCTCTGTTCTAAAGAATCAATGATGCAGAGTGTTGCACTCACGCTGCGGCAGCCGACTTTTGGATATTTGATTGCTGGAGGCACGTGGCACAATTGAAGTGCAGTTTGAAACAGGGAGTGATTACGGGAAATATATTATCAGGATGTGGCTGGGGCTCACGTCAGTCATCATCAATCAAATTAGCCTCCCCCCCCCTCTCTCTCTTTTCCAAAGGATTTGTCTCTGCTTTGCTGAGTTCAGTGTGTGATGCAGAGAACAGCTGGGAGTGGATTCAGCACAAAAGCTTCTCTCAGGTGGAAACTGATGTCCTTGTGTGGGAAGTGCAGATCTGCTGTGAGTGAATATGTGGCACCTTAAATTCAATTAGCTTAGATAATACGTTAATGCACTGTTGTGTGACCTTTATTCAGTGAAGACACAGCTTAATGATATATAGGCAGACAGGAGTTGAGTTTTTTTTTCTTTTTGGGGGGGGGGCAGCAGACAGCCAGGAAGATCATAATCCACAGCCCTTGTTTCAAGTCAAGTGGCTGTCTGAGAATATAGGATGCAGTATGTTGGATGACAGTTGTTCAGTATTTTTCAAAACTGCAAACATTCTTGAGTTTATTTTCTTACTTGTGACTTAATATCAAAGAGCAATTTAAAAAATCATCAATCATTTACATGCATAGCAAAAAGTTAAGTCTTGCAAAACTTGTGTTTTCTTTTATTGCTTTGTCAATTGTTTGATTTTTTTGTTCTTAAATTTTAAAGATACCCTCCGGATATTTTTTTCCACAAGTACAAGCTTGGCTATATTTCTTTTTGGACTACTTTTATTATTATTATCATCAAAAGCACATCTACTTCTTTAAACCTCAGTGATCATAAATACAGAATCTATAAATCTAAACAAACGTGTTCTGTATCCAAGTTTCAGTTCTGTATTCGACCATGATTGATATCCAAACTATAATCACTGTTCCAAAAAAATTGGGCTCTGTATGAAAGTTGAATTGAAAAAGAATATAGTCATTTGTAAACAAAATAGTTTTTTTTCATAATTTATTCATGTCTCACAAACTGGTGAACCTGTCTCATCCTTCAATGTGAATGACTGAGCCTCTCATACACTATCAGCTGTAATCAGTGAACCTGTTCACCTGTGGAATATTTTAAAAAGGTGATTTTGGAGCTTCCCCACAACGTTTCCAGTCTTTTGGTGCTCCTGTGCCAATTTGTTTGATGCATGTTGTTGGCATTAATTTAAAAAAGTCAGTGATGCTGACGAGGTAAAACATAAGATACATTGTTTTTTTTACCAATTTCAATCAATGGAAAAAAGATTAGCAAATATTCTCACTCTGTTTAATTTGTTTGTGTGCCAGATTTTTTTGGATGTGTGTTTTTTGATGATGCAAAATCCTCTTATCGGTACACTGATATTTAAAGTACGCATCAGTGTGTTGAGCTTTATTCTATTATCCGGTTTCTGTAGTGCTAACTGTTAGATTAACCTATTTTTATTAAGTTTTTTTAAAAATAACTTTGCCAACATAACACACCTGTTAAATCCAACTTGTTGGAAACATTATTGTGGCCCACATTGAAAAAGGGGCATCTTTTTATTAAAATCTGCAAAGATTTGATGCTCAGCATGAGCCTCCAATTTCTTTTCATTACCAGTGACCGGTGATTGCTTATAGTCATATTTAACTGTTGCTGAAAGGTCTCTTTCTGCCCATTGTTGTCAGTCTTGTAGAACCATTGTGCATTTTGTTCTCCTTGTGCAAACATTACTTTACAAAAAAAAAAAAAACCCTTTACACAAAATGACATCTGTTTGTAAAGAGGTCTTTCTGCTACATTAGTGCATAAAAGACCGTTCAAATATAGAGTAGTCCTCTCAGCCACCTGACTGTACTGAATCAAGCTTTTGTGGCAGGCAATTTCAAACTTTTGACTGGTAGCGTACATCATTCTGCACAAGGTCAAAAAGCCAGGTGAAGCAATAATAAGCAGAACACATTTTTAGAAAGTAGGGTAGCTGTAAGTTATTATTACCTCAATAAGCCTGGTAAAGGATTTACAAGCGTACAGAGATATAATTGGCAGATTTACCAGACATATTAAAACAATGTTTGCTAACCA
This sequence comes from Ctenochaetus striatus, assembly GCA_034780835.1. Classification (NCBI taxonomy): domain Eukaryota; kingdom Metazoa; phylum Chordata; class Actinopteri; order Acanthuriformes; family Acanthuridae; genus Ctenochaetus; species Ctenochaetus striatus. The sequence goes on from JAUZTA010000007.1 coordinate 13,575,320, forward strand.
GTTAACACACAGTGAAGTTTTGGTGTACGGGCACAATCTAAAATACATCACATCACTGTAACATGCAGTGAGGTTAAATGAGTCCATGTCAGTAAAAACAAGGCTTTCAGCTGCTGCTAAGTCTTTCTTTAAATTAGACTAAAGATAAATTAAAGGAAAAACTTGTCAATGGGTGGAGGAACATGTGTGTGTTTTGTTTACAATTTCTCTTCACATTACTTCCCCGTTACCCTCATGGTGTATATTTTTTGCATATATTACTTGGTAAAAATAAATAAAAATGAAATAAATCCACACAGAACAAACCTGCATGCTGTGCTTTAACACATCCCTCTTATAATTGCTAATGCTACATCTGTTCATCCAGCTCTCCATGTCTGTCCTACAGTCAGGTTTTTAGTAAGTGAACAAAATATCAGCAGGTGGGAAAACAACCAAAAAGCCGAACAAAATGTCACTTTAATGGCACAAAGGACATGCTGTCTTCTCTCTAAAGGATGCTTCTCTCTGTAATTACTGAACACATAAATGTTGAATAGCGAGTCTGCGTAGATCCGATCTGACATATAAACACACTGCAGCTAAGCTAAATGACTGTGGGCCTTCTGTGCATGGATGTACAGTTTAATAACTTATCGCGTGAAAGTTTGTAATTGCTTGTGGCTCTCTGAGGCTGTATTTATGAACATGCTGCTTTAAGCTACATATCAACATCAGCATGCTAATATGCTCACACTGACAATGTGTATATGCTGATGTTTCTGGGTATAATGTGATAGATAACAAACTTATTACAGGAGATGTATAGTGCCTCCATAGTTTTGAAAATCTATCCATTGTCACTGTATCAAGGTGGAGCTAGAAAGTGCACATCTTGAACCTGAGCAAATAAACCCAAACTCTCCGTATGGCTACAAGAGTAAATGAGGATATAAAGTTTTTACTTTTTTTGTAATAACATGGGTGAACCCATGGGTGATTGGAGGTGTCAGTGTCATTCCTCACCTGTCCACCAGGCTCCCTCAGTGGTCCCTCAGCTGCTGTGTAGGCCACTGTGACCTGCTGCCTGCCTCACCAGCTGCACTTCATTTTTTCACCATTAGCAACCCCATGTTTATATATAGCTGACATTTTGCCTGCTAGCTTTTGTCAGATAGTCCACGCTGCCTTGTCTGTCTTATTGGCCCCCCGTCCACCACTCCCTACCCACCTCCTCTCTACATATATGTTTCTGCTGTCTGTTTTGTTTTATCTTGATCTGAAATCCTTATTAAACTGGTTTCTGCATTTGGTTTTTGCTCGAATCAGTCCAGAAAATCTTAAATATTATTTAAACCCCTCTATCAATTGAAGCATTTTTCCAAAATATAATATATTAAGCATGTTCCATTTGCCGTTCACATCCAGTGGCTCAGTGTTTTTCAGTCAGTCCATGTGATGTCGTGTCTGTGTGCACCTGTAGTGTCTTCAGGATGAGCCGGCAGATAACTGTCTTAAGCCTCTATCTTCATAACCTCTAATCTGATCATAGAGAGATGACTGAGATAACTCCCCCTTGTTTGTTTTGCTTATCTGCGGGATTATATACACCTACTGGGATGGTTCTACTTTTCCATTATCAGGTAGAGAGAGGGAGAGAGGTGTTTGCTTTCGTAATGAAGTCTAGCACAGATGACTGTGATTTAGCTAATCATGTTCGTCAATAAACTGGCTGTCACCCTGGTCAGAGTTTTCCAAAAGATCAATTTTCAGTGACAAAACACTGCATTTGTGTGTGGACAAAAGGCTAAAATACATTTTTAAAAAAGCCCTCTATTCTTTAAAATAATAAAATAAAGTGTATGATTGGACAAACCACAACGCTTCTCCAAACAAAACTTTATATTAATGTACCAAATAATTACTTGTTATTTATAGGGAGCCTGTAGCAGTGACGAGCCCACAGAGAATGGCCACCATCAGCTTTTCAGGGAGTGTTTCAGCATTTTTCAACTCATTGTTTTGGTTTTATGGCCTGCAGCTTTGCTTATTTTCCAGTCAGTCTCACAGCTCTGGGTAGCATCTTTTCCAGCTGCAGCAGACAGCTGTTGTCAGTGAAAAAAAAATCCAGAAACAACAGAAGACACAGATTTGCAACTAGCTGGTAAACTTATTGGTACAATTTGCAGGTAAAGAGCCTAATATGTCTAATAGGGGCTGGTTGAGTCCAAATAGTGCCAAAAGAACTGTGATCATTTCTTGGGTTGCCAGATAAGAGTCAATCACGACAAATAAATTAGAGGATTACATGAGCACTGCATTGCCAAAATCGTTAAAATTTAGTTGATTAAATCATTACAACCAAACACTGATAATACTTAAGTCAAAATGACAATCAAGAGGAGCCTGAAGTTATTTTGTTCTCATTGAAAAAGTAAATACTAAGACATTTCTTCATTCAATCAAACAACCCTATGGCAAAGTAATCAGGAAAAGTCTTAATTAAGTTTCTGCTGCTTGCTGTAGTTGCATTTCATGGTCTCAACTCTTTATTAATAGATGGAGTTTGCAAAATGCAGCTGAAATCTCAATGTATGGTTACGATATAGTATTTGCTTATTCTGATTAAATTAACCAAATCAGATGCATTAGATGGAAACCTGTCTTTCTGTAAATACACTGATTTGTTCCACAAGGAGCCTGAATCCTCATATGCATCATGTGTATGAACATGCAGATCTCCATGTGCCATACATTTGTTTTCTCACGATGGGTGCTTCATGAGTGGAGGGTTGAACATAACAGGGAACCATGCTGATTGCATATGCAGCATACGGATAATTCTCATTATGCTAGCATGCGTTTTGTAATGATTTGTTTCAGGAATTGCATTACCCAATATCCTGGAGTCAGCAGATGTGGTGATGTTTCTGTCTGCTGCTTCCCTCGCCCCTCTCCAAGTTTCCAGCTGAGAACTAAGTGGAGACACGGCTAATTACCCAGTTTACACCACAAACGTAATTACAACCCTATGGGAAGTTACATGTTAGTGCGCAGTGGAGTCTGCTGGATGTGAGGAGGAAGGTAGGAGGATATGGAGGCTGTTTCTTCTGTGCGTGTGTTGATTCATCACAGGTACATCAATGGGCTGTTATTAAGCTTAGAGGGCATGTTAATATTTAATTAAGCATTTAAACATCTCTTAAATGTTACCATTCAACAGGACTAAGAGATAAAACAAGAGGCTTTCGAAAAGGTAAACATAATAGAACATGTCTGTCTTGCTTTTGAGCTTTCAATACCTGATATCTGACTTAGAACAAAACAATGCAGCTATAAGCTCGTAAATCTCTCTCCCAGAGGGACGTGGCTAATCACAGATGCACCACATGTCTGAAGCTTAGTTATTTAGTCAGATTACGGGTGCAGGAGGCAGCGAGCAACAATGCTGCAGACCACATTCCTAAACACACAACCATCAGAGGTGGTGATTGCTAAAAATTTTGCAACCTTGTATTAAATTAGGTTTTAAAGAAAAAAAGGAGAGAGCTTATATTAAATGGGGGATTGGAGAGTAGGGCCTGTCAGAGTGGAGCTAATGTGTATAAATGATCTTTTCTTCCTTCTGCTATTATATCAGCCTACTCAGTAACAGTCTTGCATGAATTGTATACCCACACTCACTTGTAGCATGTGAGCATCTTTAATCACACACACACAAATCCACTGATCAATCACGTTCTCAAAATGCCGCAATTATTTCAGCTCAATTATGTATTTTTTTTTCTTTTATCATCATCACCTCAAGCCTTCCTTTTTGCCTGCTGCAGGGATCATAAATTTTACACAAACAAACAAGATGAGATGAAAAAAAACACACAGAAATAGATACTAGAATAACAGCCAAACCCCAATCAAAAATCTATGACTATTACACAAAAGGTGTAAAACCACTGAACTGCGACAACACCTTTTTAAGTCACATTAGAGAAAAGAAGAGAGTAAAAATTTAATTATCCCTGCAGGGAAATTTGCAGAGACTGTGCTCTGACAGTTACCACGTTTATGTGAAAGCCATTACCAACATTTTATTCAGAAACAGTTTACAGTAATGTATTGTGCAACCTAACACAATAGAGAGAGAAAGCAGGAGACGGATAGGATGCTTCCTGTCACAGTACAAATGTCTTTTTGCACTACCTGCTTCTTTTCTTTGTGCTCTAAAAATTGATGTTTGCCCTTCCATCCTGCTGACTGCTCCCAGTGTAAAATTGAAAATGCAGCTTTGTTGGAGGACACACTTGAGTATCCTTTTAGAAAGTAATTTTACCAAGTGGAGACCACATATGACTGAGTGTAAAGGCACTTAAAAACCGGAGGCTAAGGTGTAAGGCGGAGGTTTTTCACCACTAACAGCGCTGTTGTTGTTTTAATGAGCCCACATTATTTGTATCACATATGCACGAGGATGCACATGTGTGCTGCAATGTGTCCACACTTCCTGATACCATGATTCACAGTTCAGCAAACACACAAACACATGCAGAGCAATTGATGCATATTGAGAGGGCATGTAAAAGCCTAAAATTATGTGCATGGATGAAGATATAAATATGCAAGTTTAAAACACTCAGAAAAGGCTTTGCAGGTGTTTTGAATTGCTTGAAATGCTTTAAACATGTTTGAAAGGCACTAAGGATAATCAGAATTTATTTTTATACTTTACATTCAGGTTAAAAAACATATTTATGCAATGATCTCCACAGGGGCACATTTCATTTTATGCCATGTTTAGGGGGCAGTTTTGCTTCTGTGTGTCTTAACGGCAAATTCTAGACAATAAAGAAGCAGCTTGAAGATTAAGAGTATTTTTATGTGATACTTTGCTTGATTGACCGGTTTCTCAGATTATCACACTCGGCCCTGGTGGTTGCAGTGTTTTTGTTTTGGTCAGACTTCGATTTTCTGGCTGATTACAAGGCAGTGCACAGCAAAGATAAGTTTTTTTAAACTCCAAAATGCCCATTTGTTAACCCATGAATGACAGACTCGATTTTTTTAAGACTGACTGATTTTCTCAGTCTCTGTCTCACACCAGCCTAAATGCGTGATTCTCCATTTAGCTGCATTTCCAGATGATATAAGAGATCCTGTGGTTGTTCTTACACACATATCCATGCTTATTAGTGAAAATAGGTTATACAAAATATTTCTGATAATAAGTTTTAGGGATATATAAATAATTCATGCTGGCTAGTATCTTGTAGGCTTGATCCTCCAATTAAAATTTCTGTGGTCTATAGAGTAGATTACACCTACATAATCCTTAGTAAATGCATGTTTAGTGATAGCATGCTGGTTAATTGCGGTAAAACAATAAAGCAAAGGAATTTAAATCTCTCCAGACATGATTGGAGCCTGCAACAGGCTAATTAACAATATTCCATCCTTTTGCCACCTTCTCCTCTCCAGAGATAAGTGTTTGTAGGGTTGGTATGTTTATTTCTGTATCATTTGCAGGCATTATGGATGATATGTGAAGAGCTGACCGCTGGTGGGCGAGCAGGTCTGGACTGAGAGTACACTTCCTGTCTGAAGTTGCATATTTACTGTAACTTTTTTGGCTCATCCACCACTTTACCTTCATTAGACTGTGAACCTTTCGCTCCTTTTTCCGTTCCATGAATCCCAATGTGTTATCCTCTTCATGTTTTATAAAAATGCACCTGCTGTAAGTGATACTCATGATTGTTGTTGCCAGACTATTAAAATGCATAGAAACAGCAGTCTGGTTTCTTTAACTCTTAAATATAGTATCTTGTGCCTAGCACCCTTCTTGCTTTTAATATTTATTTTAAGGTTTCTTGTGATTAGTACATGCAACAATACATGAGCCCTCTGTTTATCCCTTTAGCATGTTGTGATACAGACTGAAGTCCATATCAGTCAAGCACAAAGACTGTGAGGCCAATATACCTGGAATTTCAAAGAGGAAGAAGAAATGCAAAACTCACTGTAAACACAACTAGGAACTTACCTATTCGTTGTCCCGTGAAGCACATATTTAAAGGTAAGCATGCACACACAGCCAGCGAACATCAGTGCGTGGAAACAAGCTGTCGGACTGTGATATCCCTTTGTTGGATAATGTAATTAGCATCCTGTGTTTTTTAGCCACATATAGGCACAGGATGCTTTCTATACTCATATGTTCCATACATCCTCCAACTATACATGTCCATCATCTATCTTTGTGAACAGATGATCCACATAACATTTAGCCCTCATTCAGTCTGCATAACAGCGCTGAGCAGTGCAGCTACACCGCTGCCTGCTCTTACAGATGTAGTGACCCCCCCAGCCTCCTCCTTTATCATTATTTAAGTAAGTTGTCATATCTGAATGTTTCTTTTCGTATGTGTTCATGTTCATCAAATGTTGTGCATCGCTCGCTCTGCCAGAGGCCAGTGTCAGAGTCTGTGTCAGACTGCACACATCACGAGTGAAAAGCAGCAATAAAAATTAAATAGGATATTATTGTTCAGAAAAATGGGTAAAAACCTTGATGTGGGTGTCCTCACTGAAATGTTTTTTATCACTTCTCAGATATTTCAATGCTTGGAATCTTACAAAGTTGATTTTGGCAGCAAGCGTCCATATTCATCAAGGCTCAATCATATCAGAAAGAAGCAGAATAAATGTTTCTTTCATTAAATGAGCTTTTTAAGAATTGATAATTATAAAGCCAAGTACAGATTTTGATGCGCTTTAATGGGGGCATTTACCCTTTAAGAGTTACTGCCTTTTTCATCTTTTGTAAATTGTATTTTAAATTCAGCCTTCTTTGTATTACCACAACCGAAATCCTTTCTGATCATTTTGTCTTCGGTCTAATTAGAATCGCTCTCTCCTCACTTTCTCGCCTTCTCATTTATCCACAACCTTCTGCTAATGAGTCGGGCTTAATCAGGCATTGCATTTCACTTAGAAACCAGTGAAATGTTGAGATCATTCACAAGTGAGTTTCTTAAAAAAAAGAAGAAGAAAAAAAGAAGAAAAAATTCTCCCTCTGTCTTTTTTTTTTAAAAATACAGACGTTCGTCTCGGGCCCGTTCAAGAGTCAGAGTAGATTACTTTAACACAAAGAACTCTCTTCTAGCAGCGTGTTTCTGCAGCTCGGATATAATTGGAGGGAAGGTTATCACACTGTGGAAGGGAAGCTGAAAGAGGTGTTTCACCGAGGAATAATAACATATTTCATTATGGGTAGTCTAGTAGTGAGGATGTTCAGGGGGAATAGCGGCTTATTGTGTTGTCTTAAGATTGGAGGACATTGTTCTCTAAAGATATTGTTCTTTCCTTCAATCCCTCACACCACAGTGCTGAGGACAAGAGAAACGAAGAGAAAAACACATGCTGCAAGCCGTGTGCTGCATTCAGGAGCAGGCTCAAACACTGAGAGGTGATAATTGATCAGTATGGCTGCTAAATGATGAGCTAATTCATGTCTTAAAAAATGCACTGACTCAGAAGGCAACATGTGGTGAGTAGGCTGTTTCAAATAGTGACACACCTTCTGCTGCAGGGCGGTAAAACTGAGCAACATACTGCAGTTTATGCTACAAAGAAGATAAATACTGCACTGAAATTTGCTAATAATTTCACAAATCTGTATATATACAGAAGATTTACCAACTTTTAGATTTCATTCCGTCTATTTTCAGAAAATTTTTAATTCATGTGATGTAAATTTAAACTGCATCAATGCATAATCTTCACAGCAGTCAACTGAAATGAAATCCTCTGCGGAGTTAAAAGTTGTAGAGCATTTTTGACTGTTTTTGAATTGTCCACTGATACTCCACTTAACATCAAGTGATTATGAAGAGTCCACTGAGTTCCTGCTCACACTTGGAGCACTTATTCAGTGTCCGAGTTACAATTGATCTAAAGGGTTGAGTACGCCATGCGAGTAAGTGTTGGCACTGTGATAAGAGAGTGAAGTCAGATATAAGGTTTTCATTTAGTCCAAAGCAAAGCAAAAGTAAATGCAGTTGGCAAATTAGCCTCTTATCATCTTCACTTTCTTGCACCTCTTCAACACCTCCACAGCACATAACTCACACTGCCATGCTCTCACTGCTGATGTTGTCAGTCTCACACCTCGGTGTTTATCATGCGTTAACTTTAAGTAAATCTTGTAAATCTCTTGTGTGTTCTTTCTTCTTGTTTGTCACACTTTATTATCCAAAAAAGAAATTCACTTTGTCAGGGGTGTAACAAAAGAAATGTCGCAGAAAAGTGTTAACGTATAAAAGAACATGCAAAAATGTAACTAAAAGAAAATGTCAAATGCAAAGTTTTATGCTTTAATCAAAAACAGCAGAGCTTTATGGGATCTTATTTCAACTGTGTGGTACATTGAAAAAAATGCTGCATCTCCGTTAGTTTTGATGCTGGGGACATTAAGCAGACTTGGCCTGCAAGTTCTGAACTGTTCTTCTTTTGAAATCGATTCTTTGATTGTAAAACACGCACAGGAAGCCAGTTTTATAGATCTGAGAACTGGAGCGGAGCTGTCTGACAGACTTTTTGGAGAGACCTACGGAGACGTAATGACAGTAGTCGAGCCAAATGAAGATAAAGGCGTGGACAAGTTTTTCCAAATCCTGCTGAGGCATGCGTTCTTTAATTCTTGATCAGTTATAAAAGGCTGATATATTTGTCTTAATTTAGATTCTAACAAAGCCAGTTTGGTTTGTTTAAATCTGTGAAATATCTTTTTCCAGTATAAAATATTTTAGCCAAAAAACTGGCTTAGATGACTCATTAGGGTTATCTGCTTTATAGCCAAAAGAACAATACATAATACATTATGCATGTGTTTTTTTGTGTGTGTGTGTGTGTGTGTGTGTGTGTGTGTTGACACGTATGTGTGTTCAGAAGATGGAGGTGTTATGCAGACCACCAGACTGAACTAGGACATAAGTACAATGTAGGTTAGCATTTATGAGGGAACAGGACTATCTGTCTGGGAAAATTCACCAGAGACAATGTGCTCACATATAGGTATGTGTGCATGTGTGTGTATAACCTAAAGTGTAATGCCCGAGAGGCATGCATATAAGTATGTATGTATGTGTGTGAGTGTGTCCTTGGAGGGAACATGAGCAAAAGTTCTCCATCCTGTGGAGTAAGTTAGTTGCCATCAGTAAATAGCTGCCTGTGTGGTACTGGGCCACTGAGCAGGCAGAAATAACGAGGACTGAGGACGGAGCCAGATGGAGCTTCACTTCACACAGCATGACTCTGCTGGACTTTCTAATGGACACCGTTTTGTTATGTGGAAATAAATAAAGAAATAAATAAATAAAAAACTTGGGTCAGTTTTCTGTCAGTTGTCTCTTAGGCCAAAAATAGAGGGATCTTTATTAGTGTTCAGATAAAAAGCGGATCTGGAAACAGTAGAGGCCTGCGCACAAGGATGTTATGAAACATGCACGTGGTTCTACAGTCAGCATATGGGAAGAGCCTGCAGCCTTATCAGATCAGCATTATTTTAATCTAAGCAGATAAATTTCTTTTATATTTGGTGATTGACCGGTGTAATATCAAACCTAATGGCTGTACATTATTATAAACTTCAGTTCTTTACTAATATGAGCTGAAAACCATAACTTATGTTGGACAGTCATTGCAATTTAATTGAGAAAAGTTATATAAGTGATCACCTAATGAGCGTTTTCTGCCAGAACTCAGTGCTAAGTGAACATCTTCACGTGCGTGCGAGCATTTGTGGATGTGCGTGTTTGTTTTTGTATCTGCAGCATTGACATGTGTGTTTGCAGAACAAATGGTTTAGTGGAGTGTGCAAGCATGGCCAGCTGTATTTGTCTGCTGTAAAGCCCCCCAATCTGGTATCACCAGAGCACATTGTCTGAGTCACCCGAGTGTGTGCTCGCATGTGTGTGTGACTTGAGCTGGAACTCATTGTGAATTGTCGGAAATTGTATGAAAAGCAAATGCACTGTGTTTCTCTGAGCTCTCTTTTAAATGTTGAACAACAGCCACGCAGCAGTCACAAAGCATGAAGCGATTGTGGAGAAGCTGGATATGGTTATTGGATGCTGTAATATGTTGCCTGCAGTGAGGTAAAATATTACATCAGACTGAAGTGCTCAGACAACTATGAATGTGTTAGTGAGAGCAACTGTTTTTGCATGGAAAAGAAATGTTCTTCATAAAATCCTGGGCAGACAAAGGGGAACGTCAGGTTTAAATGTAGACCATCACATAATGAAAAACAAAACAGCAACAAGCACGAAAACATAATATAAAAACATGAAAATAAAAACAATTTTTCTACCTGAGTCTAAATCAGTGACTCCTTAAGGCTGATGACACATACAGTTAGTGCCCAAACACGCGTGCAGAGGTAATATATCACGGCAGCTTTCAAGGGAAAAATTAAACAAGAAACCACAAATCATACAGGGCAGCTTCTCTGTACCTGCTAAGGACTGTAACTCACTGAATACTCAGTTATTCAGGTAGATAAACACCCATCCAATCACTCACCAAGCAGAGCTCCATAAGATCTTCAGAAGGTTCTCATAGGA
>JAUZTA010000007.1:13776003-13787098 GCA_034780835.1 Ctenochaetus striatus
ACTTGGTGTCAATTCCCAGGCGGAAGAAGAGGCAAACCTGCTGAGGAGACAGAGGCAGTACCTGGAGCTCGAGTGTCGGCGCTTCAAACGCAGGATCCTCATCGCCAGACACAATGTGGAGCAGGATCTGGCCAGAGAGGTACTTAACCACACAAAGAGTACCCGCCAACACTCCTTCTTACTTTTGTGTTTGATTTAATTGAATTGAATGCTGTCACCTGCTATTTTCTTCTCTTGTTCAGGAGCTGAACAAACGGCAGACACAGAAGGACCTGGAGCACGCTATGCTGCTCAGACATCACGAGTCGATGCAGGAGCTGGAGTTCAGGCACCTGGGGACGATCCAGAAGGCACGAGCAGAGCTGATCAGGACCCAGCACCAGACAGAGCTCACAAACCAGCTAGAGTACAATAAAAGGAGGGAGAGGGAGCTGAGGCGCAAGCATGTCATGGAGGTCCGACAGCAGCCCAAGAGCCTCAAGGTACATGGACGTATTTATGCAGTACTCTTACTGGCGCTAGTACAAAAGCACAGAAACTCCCTCTCTGAACATCTGCATTTCTTTCTCCCTCTTCAGTCTAAAGAGCTTCAGATTAAGAAGCAGTTCCAGGAGACTTGTAAAACCCAGACCAGGCAGTACAAGGCTCTCAGGAACCACCTGCTGGAGACTACACCCAAGTCTGATCACAAGGCCGTGCTCAAGAGACTGAAGGAGGAGCAGACCAGGAAGCTGGCCATTCTGGCCGAGCAGTACGACCACTCCATCAATGAAATGCTCTCTACACAGGCTGTAAGTATCTAAAAAGAAAACCTTAAGAGTTTAAAAAGAAAATTTAAGTAACACTCAGAGTCCAACCAGGCTTAACAATTTCTGGACACTGCCAACACTTTCCAAAGTGAAGTCATTTAATCTCTTAAAAAAAGTCTTCAAAACTCTAAAATTAGAGAAACCTTAGGTAAAAACTATAAGAACCTGCTTTATTGCTACTGAGGCATGTTAGTATATCATCCTTTTTTGTCATAATGCAGGATTATTGAGTTCAAAGTCACCTTCAGTCATGACAGATGAAAATCAACTTTTCTGGAAGTTCTAATATCTCTCTTCCTAAAAAGAGATAACCTGTGTCACTGACACTGAGACAAAAACAAAAATGATACTTACAAAGGCAAACTTTCTCTCTTTATGTCTTTCTGTTTCTTCTTCTCTCTCAGCTGCGGTTAGATGAGGCTCAGGAGGGGGAGTGTCAGGTTCTAAGGATGCAGCTGCAGCAGGAGCTGGAGCTGCTGAATGCATACCAGAGCAAGATCAAGATGCAAACAGACGCTCAGCACGACAAGGAGAGGAGAGATCTTGAGCAGAGGGTTTCTCTGCGCAGGGCTCTGCTGGAGCAGAAGGTAAGAGAGACTGGACTTTGTTGAGGGTTGTCAGAGGCAGATAACAGTCAATAGACTAGAGTGACAGTAACACATTAAAGCTATGTTTAAATTCTGGTCTTGAGACTGACCTTTTGTTGACATTAATATACTCTGTCATTAAGCTGAAGACCATCCAGCCTGTTTAATTTCTTTTAGTGTATGTCCCTTGAGTGGGCTGTCATGACTTTACTTATGTTTTGAGGGTGATGGTCTGTTTGATTTCCAAGTGAGTTTACTTTTATTGTTAAGGTCGACAATGTTGCTGCTTCTGTTTTGCAGTAAAATACAAAAATCTACTTGCATGCTTAATTTTTTGTTCCATTAACCAAGAGCTTCCTTTCAAAACAGACTAAAATAATTCGTGCACCGTCACTTATTTATCTTGAACTGTGTTTTTCTCACCAGATTGAGGAAGAGATGCTCGCCCTGCAGAACGAGCGCCTGGAGCGAATCCGCTCGCTGCTGGAGCGCCAGGCCCGAGAGATTGAAGCGTTTGACTCAGAGTCCATGCGGCTGGGCTTCAGTAACATGGTGCTCACTAACCTGGCTTCTGATTCCCAGGGAGGCTGGGGGGGAGGAGGCGGAGGAGGCCAGGGGGCTCAGGGGGGAGGGCACTGGCCCGGAGGAGGTGGAGGTGGCGGCCACCACAGTCATCACCACCAGGGGGGCTCCAGTTCACAGCAGCCCTGGGGTCACCCCATGCTGGCTGGGGGCCCGCCGCCCTGGAGCCTCCACCACCCTGGAGGAGGGAGTCAGAGGGGGAGCGGAGGAGGAGCAGGAGGGGTGAGGAACAGCCCACAGGCTATGAGGAGGACGTCATCAGGGGGGAGGAATGAACAGGGCATGAGCAGGAGCGCCAGCATCACCTCTCAGATATCCAACGGATCCCATCTCTCGTACACCTAGAACACACACCCATACACACACACACACATACACACAAACAAACAACACAGAAATTGTCTTAAAAGTCAAGTCCTTGTGCACAGAGGTGACACTGTATACACACACACGCACACACACACACACCATGCATGCACCACACAAACTATTTACATACACTTGTTGTAATTTTCCACAGTATGTCTGACACACACTTCACAGTATTGGAACGTCATCCAGCAGCAGCCTGTGGAAACCCAAAAGTCTCAGGCCTCATGCAGTCAGCCACAATGCAACAGTGTCATTGTTACTGTAGCTTATCACGCTATTTCATGTGTATATATTTTTGCCATGTTAGTCTCTGTTGCCATAGACCCAAAGTAGTACTTTCATGTTAAAAGTTTGTTTGCAGTTGTTTGCAGTACAGTTTTACACATATGTAGGGTTAATCTGCTGCTTTCAGATGTTTTGTCGGAACAATATGGAACATGTGCAATTTTTGAGAATTACATTTAAAAACGTGCCTGTGTGCAAATTCCTTCAAACCACCCACAATTGAAGATTTGACAGAACTTTTGAGATTGTCTCTGTGCAGCTGCAGGCAAATGAGAAGGCAGAAGGTTAAGTAGGGGTTTGACTTAAGATGGGTGATAGAGGAGCAGACAGTTTTTCAAAACAAGCTGTATAGGTATGGAACGAGAACAAAAAGATAACGAAGGTTGTTGTAAGTGAGTACCAGGAAGTATCTCTAACTTTAAAGCAGGAGCACATAGACGGTCGAGGTGTCATGGAGGACTAACAGTATGAAATCTTTCATTCCAGTCTGAGAAGCTAAAACTCCACCAGAAATGAAATGTAACCAGTGAAATCGCCAGATCCAGTATTGAATTAAAAAAGATGCTTATTCTCAGTCCTCAGTGCTTAAGAGGGCATCTGTTCTCTGTTGTTCTCTGTTGGTAGGAGTTATTGTTTGATTCGAGCAAAGCTGCAGAGATGCCAAAGGTAAAGGTCAAATTTGTCATTATTATTGTTATTCATGCCAACATAGTGTTAATGTATTTAATGAGATTGTGCCAGTGATGTCAGTGAAAGTTCAGTGTAATAACTACGTATGCGGCCAAGTAGATGCATTTGTTGCTGGATTGTTGTAGAGAAAAGGGGAGTCATTTCTCGTGCACGCTCAGCCTTACCGGCTCGACTCTTGGGTTTCCACAGACCTCTCTGCTCTTCACTCACATGCCCAGTGGACGGCCCCTGGCGGCAGGGATGGGTTTTTTTTTCAGCAGCGCCTGACCTCCTACTTTTAAACTTTCAAAGTGGTGTTCACTCTTCACTTGTTTGCAGTAATTTCCAGGTCTAATCTGGCACCTTGTTGGTCGGTGAAAGTGATGCGCTACGCAGAAAAACACATTCTATGACCAGTTTGAACCATGGCTGTTGGCCTACCTCGAAAAATACTCAAGTAGAGCTTCACCACAAGGTGTCGTAACTTGACAATGACTTGCACTTTGGCACAGGCCTTCCACACTAAATGTTAATCAGACACACACACACACATACATGCATAGAAAAGTTATTAATTTGACAGTATGTCTCTTTGCACACTTGGTTGATGAATGCATGTACAGGGGTCAGTTTTATGAAAAAAAAAAAGGGTTTGGGACACAAGAGTGAAACAAAGGTGCACTTAGCAGCAGTTGACTGTGAATGAGCAACAGGCTCAGCAGCATTTGTGTCAGGGCAGCAAAATCCATCTCTGTTGCCTAAAATTACCCCTGTGTGTGTGTTTTGTTTTTTTTTTTTAATTTTCAAAAGCTGATTTTATGGGGAAAGAGAAATAGTGAACAGGCAGAGAGTGTGAAAGAGGAGCTTTACTCGCCCTCTGCTGGTCGGGGACTGCTGAATGTCTCTGTGGGTGGATGGGCGGTGATGCTGTGATCTCCGCTGCCATGCCCCTGCAACCTTCCCCCCCGGTCTGACACCCCGCTCTGTCTCACCCACGGTGACCCCGATGTCATGTCAAATTCTGACTGCCGATCTCCCCGCATCCCTCCACCTCCGTTTCCTCTCCTCCTGAGCCTGGTGTGGTTTTCACCTTCCTCCCTGATCTATTCGGAAAGAGCTCTTCAAGTGAAAGTCTATAAAAAAAAAAAAAGGATTATAGAGAAATAGAGATTAAGGTGGAAATCAAGTCTTATTGTAAAAATGCAGAGATTATGCATTCTATGACTTTCAGAGGTGGAATGTACAGGAAACCTGTTAATATTGTATATTTTGAATTTGAAAATATAAAAATCTAATTGACAAATCAAAGACAAATTAACTTGTTGTGATGCTGGTTGTAGACCAGCAGTATTCAGATGAACCATTTACAGCTGCTGAGTTTTCACTGTCGTTCTTGCAGCTTCGAGTTCTGAAACCTGTTACATATTCTGTTGTGAATAATAACAACACAACTCTAGATCGGATTGCCTCGAGTACATGACAACGTTTTGTTTTATGCTGAATGAGGATGATTTTGCACATAATTTGAAATGTAGTTAGGTGTAGCCTTTGTTTCAGCAATGGCTATATTTTACTGACATTATGATACCCAATCTAGAAGACTTGCCTGTCTCTTTAGGTTTTTTTCCATGGCTTTTAGAAGACTCTCACACATTCAGTCAAGGTTATTACGTAGAAAAAGAAAGAATTGTCTTTAAAGACTAAAAAAAAATCTGAAAAACTGCTGAATTTTAAAATATTTGGCTGCATAAACAGTATTTACTGCACTCAACAAACTAAAATTATTTCCAAATTGTTGCACAAGACAGTGAAAAGTTTATCTTTTAATATCATAAAGGGTTACCTTTAGGTGTTGTGAGGTCACACTAATATTATTTGGACTTTTATTTTTGATTTATGAAACATGAGCCCTCTTTTGTTTTAATTTTTCACAAAGTTTTTTCTCACTGCACTTGAGTATTTGCCATTTTAAAATCTGACAGCCCTGCACTCAGAACTTCCAGGGACAGGAACTTATCCTGTTGTTTTTATCAGCTCAATGAAAACAACAACAAAAAAAACAGAATGTGGTGTTCCCACTTCTCTCTTCAGCCAGTATGCCATTTTACCCTTTTTTTATCAACCCTTTTCACTTCTGTAGTGTTTTATTTCCTTTTTATGCCACAAAGGCTCTATATAAGTTCCAGATGATGTATGCAGAGGGCCAAACGAGTGGCAGATTTTTAGATTTTCTCTTGTGTTTACTAGAACTCCCAGGTGTTTTGCGAGGCAGTCTAAGCAGAGTCTAGCTTTAGACCTTGGTCACTCTGAACTGGATCAGTTGCACTGATTGCACAAGTGATTGACCAGATTAAAGAGTCTACTGTGATCCCCCTCAGTGTGCTGAGGGACAGCTGCCATTGGCTGAAAGTAGGCGGGAGGCAGGGTAACGTCTCTGTACAGTCTGTTTATCAGTATTCCCTTTATCTCTCCTGTCATTTGGTGGATCTTGCTGTTTTATTCTCCGTAGTCCAGAGACCTGTATTAAACTGTATTAAATTGTATAGATTGTGCAAAAAGCTGAATGTCGCATAGCAGAAGAGAAAAGCTATTCCTTACAGATGACAAAGTGATTTAAAATGTATAAAAGAAATTCAGAAACAAAGTTTAGGGGATAAATGTAATATTTTGTTTGTAATTACTATTTTTTGTTGGAAGAGGGCTACTGGATAAAGAATCATCTGTAATAAAGTAATTTTAATATTTTTTTTGCTCCGTGCTGTTTTTTTTTTTTGTGACGAGCACAACAGAGTTACTAGTATTAAAAGCTTTAAACATCAGCATAAATGATTTCATTCTTAATACAGTTTGATATAAATTTATGAGGTATTGCAATGCAAAGTTTTTTTTTTCGATTAGTGCTGCATTACAATGATGTAAAACAGAAAATCATCACATTTTTTATTCTAAATGTTGCATTTTGTATAGATTTTGCATATTAATTAGTTAATGAATGTAATTCATCAAAATTGTCTACTTATTTTCCGTTTCAGCACAAACTTGCAATGGTCACATAAAAAAATATCTCAAAATAAAACCAAAAGAGTAAAGAAGTATACATTTTGCGAAACAAAACAATACCTGCTGTGCCATCTGTTTATACCTGCACATGATTGGAGGCATCAGGGTGAAGCAGCATAATGCCCCTCCTCCTCTCTCACCTCTTCTTCCTTACCATCTCTCAAGTCTTCAGCAGAGCCACAATACCCTCATCTCTCAGTGACAGATGGTCTCCTGTGAACTGCTAAATGTCTCCATGATGTCCACACAGCATTCCTGACAGCGTCTGGGGTTGAGGGTCTCCTCTGGGTCAGGAGGTCAGTCTCGGCCCGGTCAGATGCCACAGTGCTGGATTGCAGTGGGTTTGCAGATGAGCCTTGAACCATGTGAGACCTGACCTGACCCAGACAAAACATCCTTCCCAGGGTGACCATCCATGTTCTTTTATTCTTGTTTGGTGGCTGCTCTAAGATCAGGCAAATAATGACAAAGAGTCTCCAGACTGCAGCTCCGACAGTCAGCCTGATCCAACAACGTGCACTGAGAGCTGGAGACAGCAGCAGCAGCAGCAGAGGCAGTGATGGAGTTTGTAAGTTGTATCAGATTACTTTAAAATGATTAGTGTTGGTGTAAACTACACACACATTCACACAACACTGAAGAGAAGCTCAAGCTAAAAAAAGGTTTGTCTCACTAATCACAAGAAATTATAATAAAAGAACTAATTGGACAGCAGAAAGCTCTTTCTTCAGCTTCTTTTAAAAGTAACCTTACAGGAGCATTACATCTTTAACTCTACAGTTTGACTCTAATGTTTAATATTAATTTCCGCATGGTTTCTGTTTTATCCTCAGCCCCTGTCAATACATGCATGTAATTGCAAGCAATGTGGGCGCAGCATCAAAGATGCTTTTACAAATCTTCGTCTGTCATCATGGGAAATGAAAGCAGATACTTGTTTAAACAAACTGCTTGAGGTGAAACTGAATATAATAATGGAAGAGACATGAAGGGAAAAGTTACTTTATTCCACACAACAAAATCATAATCATATTATTACAAAAAGAAACAAGTTAACAAAATTATTTTAAATATAAGTCTGCATTTGTGTTGATGTTTAGACACAAAAATAAGTTTTTAATATTTAGTACCAAAAAAATTTAGTAACTGTTTTGGTTTTGATTTTTAAAGGGGTATAAGAAACGTAAACGCACAACAATGAATATATTAACTTTTAGAAAGTAAAAACTTAAAATTCAATTTCAATTGACCAGAAAACAAAAAGTCCAATCCATTTTTGTGTGCATTTAACATGATGAGAGTTAGGAGAGAAGCAGTATTTTCAACTACAACACTGTGTGTTAATGTGAAATCATGATTCATGAAATCATGATCTCATATTAACTGGATAAGAACTGAACCTTATGACTAACACTGTGTTTAACATCAATAAGCTGTGTTTTTTTAATGTGTTGTCCTCAATGTCCTCAGGATTGACTGCATTGTGTCTCTCGAACTCTCGGGTTTCTCTCTGAATCATCAGGACATCGCTGAGAGAACAATCTTACTTACAATTGTCATTATTTCAAAATGATTACCTATTCATCGTTATGTTTACTACTAGCATTTACAAAAAGACTCCCTCCTGACCTCAACAAAGTGAAAACAGTGTTGATTTTCTCAGGGATCATGGGTCGGAGTTTCCAAGAAATAGCACACCTCCATTAACAGAACTTCCAATGTGGATTGAAGTAGGTAAACTAGTCTAATCCGGTTTGGTCGCCCAATCCCAGAGACAAAATATAATTAATACACAAGTAAGACAAGTTATACCAACTGCAGATGGCACTCCCACAGCAGTTGTTACATTAACACACATACAGATTTTCAAAGAAGACATCATTCCCTGTTGGGGTTTATTTAAGGACTTAAGCTAACCAGCTTGCTTAAAGAGCCTCATTGCGCTGAACTGTAATGGTGCTTTAGTGCACTTGAGTTAAACAAAGATACCTCAACCAACCACTAATCAAATGCCCTTGATCAATCTAAACCAGTGTAACCCTAAAGTGCAGCAACATCTGCAGTAATGTGTCCATATTTTACTACACATCAAAGCTTTAATGTTCATTTCCTTTCCATGCCAAGAATAACATGCTTTTTCGGGGTACTTGAAGATGATACACTCTGAAATACTGTTGCTGTAGATTTCTGATCATGAGATACAAAGACAAAATAAAGTTTTCTTCTTTGACTTAAAAGATACAACCTCAGTTTACATCTATACTTCACCTGCCTGCAGCAGTTGCCTTGATTTGTGTCAGTCTTTATTTATTACAGTTCTTGCCAGTCAGATTCTTGTTGTTAAGAAGAATTCAACACGCCATCCAAAAGTCGTGCTAACAACCAGGGAGTTGGTATCAGCCACACCCTCAGAGAATTTACTGACTGCACCAATGTGTCCAAAATGTCCTGGAGAGTCTTATGTTGTCTTAGAAAATCCATCATTGCCCTAAATCATCAAACAGAGCTCCTCAAAGAAGGATTACTTGACATTTTTGAAGTGAAAGGACGAGGTTATACACAGATCACATTAACGCTTAAAGGTAGCCTTACAGACCAGAGTCCTCTGTGTCACACGGCTGCTCTAGTTGTGTTGTGGAAATGTTGTTGGAACACCCTCCTATCATGTTACACGGCAGGACATGCAGGTTGGATGATATTACAACATAGTGGTCTTAACTGGAGATGATGCAAAATGAACTGCCTCTCTCAGTGTGAATATATGTCACACCTGGCTGGTAAGTTAACTGTGTGTTCTTGATTAGATTTACAGATTTACATCATTTTACTCCCAACTTGTTCTAAACCGTAAAATAATGTCAAACTGGTTAGCACGTCTGTTTCAGTTGAAGTTCACATGCTTGCTTGCATGTTTTGCCTGCATTGCAGTGGTTTAAGGTTTGAATGGTGGCTTGAAAAGGGACTAAAGTAAGATGTGATAAACTGAAAAGAGTCGGTGGAACTTTATAATTTAGTCACAGCCAACTGGATTTGATTCACACACTTTTGCACGTAAAGTTCAGTCTAGATTTGCTTGCTGGTGACATTATAGGTTACTTTGTTTTGCTGTTCAGGCAGTATTGGTTAATATCCAGTAATGATAAAGTTTATTCTCATATCATTTCCCATCATTGAGCACAAAGAAAAGAAAAAAATGAAATGCAATTAAAAAAATTCTATAAAAATAAACATAATCATTTTAAAGAGTGTGCTTGTCTTTATCAGCCAAATCTTTGCTAAAATAACCTCTGAAAAGAGTGGAAACCCTCTTATCTGGAAATACAGATTCAATATCATTAGAAGTCACATTGATTATTTCAGATTTCAGCTAAATGACTACTTTTGTTTTAAAAATTAAAAAAAAAATCTTATTCTAGAAGTGAAACGTCTCCATCAGTTTCATTACCAAACAGACAATGACATGACATTCATGTTGTGTATTGACACTCACACACATGAACACTCTCATACCAAAGCAACAGGTAGAGCAAGTCCTGCGTGACGCCGCCCCTGGCTGTGGAGCTCTGCTTTCAGTAATGCTCAGGTGTACAGCGCAGCATCAAGACACAAGGTAAGGTGCTCTTTAACCTGTATTAGTATGAAATGCTTGAAAGATAGATGGAAGATAAATATTATTTTATGCAAATCACATATCCACATACAGTTCATGTTTGTTCACTTCTTCTGGTCTAAATGTATCATGAATTTTAAAGTAAAAGAAAAAAAAGACTTTTGAGAAAAATGGTACCAGAAAAAAGTGCCTTTGAGTTTTTTGTAAACATCTATCATACTTTAGAAAAAGTGTGAGTTTAAAGAGTTGAGATAGATTCAAATGACTATTTTTAACAGCTTATTTTTTTAGCATTTAAATAAAACTTTCACAGGATGTCAATTAAAAAATATACATTTTTAGCATATGATGAGAAGATTGTACCAGAAGTTTGTGGGAAGCTGCCTGATTGCAAATTAGCTTTGCACATTTAAGTAGGTTGTTGTATAGATG
Source organism: Ctenochaetus striatus (assembly GCA_034780835.1). NCBI lineage: Eukaryota > Metazoa > Chordata > Actinopteri > Acanthuriformes > Acanthuridae > Ctenochaetus > Ctenochaetus striatus. Next base: position 13,786,410 of record JAUZTA010000007.1, read on the forward strand.
TGACCTGGTTCTCAGGGTGTTTATGTAATAATGGCATATATCAATTAAGGTGCTTCATTAAATTAAGTTTATTGCTTTTAAAGTTTAAGGTGTAAAGCACTTCTTGCATTAAAGTGTGTTGGTAAATGCTAACAAGTGAGTTTTTGATTCATAACTAGTAAACATCGTGTGTCTCATAGCTGACAAAAGTCCATTTCACTGGGTTGAATGATACTGAGTAATGAATTAAAAGACCAATAACTGACACAATCTACCAGATGATCAATAGCTGATTGCAAATGAAATAAAATAAATCTGTTTCTTTCTTTTCTCTGACTTTTCTACAGGTTGAGTCACAATGTATTCAAGGCTGGCTTTTTTGTGTTTCCTGCTCCTGCATACTGGAGCTCATGGGTTTGGGATACTACCTGGAAAGTCTTTGAATCACATGGAAATCACAGAGAGAGCGATTTTAAAAACAACCGTGCAAGTGTGTCGCGCTCTGGCCCAAGCTGAAGAGACAGACTTCACTGTTCCTGTAAGAATTCTGTTCAGTTAGGTTTAATTTGTACATAAATGAGTACATCTCTTTCAGATCTGCCAATATGATCTTATTTTATTTGCGTGCATGTATGTGTGTGTGTGTGTGTGTGTGTGTGTGTGTGTGTGTGTGTGTGTGTGTGTGTGTGTGTGTGTGTGCGTGTGTGTGT
>JAUZTA010000007.1:13787198-13797252 GCA_034780835.1 Ctenochaetus striatus
CGAAATGTTAATTCAAGGAAGGGGAATCATCACAGAGGGAATATCTGTTATCAAAGCCAGCAACAAGCAAGAAAACTTTGAGGCCGCAAGGGAGAGACTGGGAGAGATTTGCCATTCTTTACAGGTATCAAAGTGTTTTTTTTAAGTTTCACTAATGCTTTTTATAACTAGTTTCAGAGGGAATCCAAAAGATTATCAACCTTTTTCTTTTTTTTGTCAACTTGAAGGACTTCTACAGTCACAGTAACTGGGTGGAGCTGGGAAGAAAAGTCCCAAACTCTAACCTGATCAGACCAGGCAGCAGCATTGGTAACTTGGCAGGTAAACAGATGTTACGACCGTGTGTCACCTGTCTGTGATGACAAACAATTATGAGGAATGCAGTTTTGCATGTGAATGCAGGGAAACGATCTCACAGATGAACATGAATAATTAAAATGTTGATTGGTACTCCCACAGATAAGAGCAGAGCAACATGCCGTAACTGTGACGGAGACAACTGCACGAACAACATCTTGGACGACATCATAACTGACGGGGTCCTGACCACTGGATATTTTGATGTTGTGCCTTTAGTGTCAACCAAACCAGAAGGTAAGTGATCCACTCAACCACTAATGCCACAGCACTATTCTTCCATCATGATCATGAACCACATCAACCTTCGTGCAGTCATCTCTGAATTCAGCATCTTTCTCCTTCACCAAGCTGTTAGAAAGGGGCTCCTTCACCCAGGGGTGCCTACATGTCTTTGTGAACTTCCTTGGCTGAGCCTTTGAGATGTAGGTAGTGGATGACAGCACAAAGTTTGATATTGTAAATATTATTTAATCAGTGCTGGCTTGCAATTTTTAAAAGACTCAAACAGGAATATCACACATTTTTTTAACTTCAAACTGAGTTTTACTGCAGGTGTAGCACGATCAGGCCCCAAACTAATCAATCACCCCTAAATGTTTTCAGTTTAAAACTACTTCACTCTGCTCTGTGGTTCTAGCCCCACTAATCTTCTTTTTTCTGCTCTGTTTCACATTATTTTACTTTGTTTGTGGCTCTTTTTTACTCTGTTCTGTTTGTTTCTTACTCCCTTGTTACTTTGTTCTCAGCTTCTGGTGTCATTATCTTCTGTACTCCTCAGTTCTGCTGTGGCTTTTCTTTTTCTGTGTTTTTTATTTTCTTCTGTTTGTAATAAGTTCCTGTTTTCTGACTTCCGTTCCACTTTACTCTCGCTTTGTTCCGGTGTGATGTTCAGTCTGCCCCACTTTTCTCTTCTGTTCCACTTTTTTTTTCCACTCTGTCAAGCCACCTCTTTGTTTCCCCACATTTCACTGTTAACTTAAAGTTGTCTTATGTAAACCTTCTTGGGGGTCATGTCTCTATTATGTCTCTATTTTTTGGGAACTTGATATTCTCTATTAACAGGATACCCCTCCCCAAACACAGCCTTTTCACCCTGCTGTTGTCTAGCAGGAGATATAGAAGTATCTGTTTCCATACCACGTAACTAAAGGGCAGTTTTTTTCCTCACACCATGTGACTTCTGAACTCATCCTCTGCACTCAAGTATTAAAAGTTACTTTATTTTTATGAACAATATAAATCCTAAATCAATACATCTAATTTTCTGCTTTAATAGTAGCATGAAGGGCCTACAAACTACATCTTGTTATACAACCTCATATTGTACAAGGATTGTAAATAAATCTTGAATCATGCAGAAATGTAGCTCATGCTTTGCACAATGTCGTAATACCAGCGATGCAATATATTTTTTGCCAACCTTAAAGCCAGTTTTATGGGAACAAAGTTAACAGTTTACATCCATTTGTTCTGTTAGTTTCATTAAACACTGATTAAAATCAGCAGCCATCTCTAATGCAATGTTTCACTTTTTTAGTGTCACATTGTCTGTAGCTTCAAACATGACTTCAGTTACAGCAGGCAGATTTTAAATCAGACAAATTAATAGTAAGTTACAGTCCGCTGTTTAAATAAATTTTAGATTTATTATTTAAGTTATTTATTGCTGTAAATTTATTTTAGTCTCAAACTGGCTGAGATCTTTCAGTGGACATTAAATCATGTGAAATCTGTGCTGTATTTGAACATATAATGATACAGTCAGAATACACGTCCACTGGCTGGTTGTGGTTGACAGACCAGATTTGATTCCTTTTATTTACAGCTGTTGCATTGGAAAGCATCTCCTTGCACCCTAAACATCTCTGTGAAGGCTTGATTTCCCTTCATTATTGTACCATCGCCATATTTTTTTCATGTGTTTTGTGTCCTGTAGACATCTTCAAACCCTCCTTTTACACACAGAAGGAAGAATCATCAACCTTTTTGCTTTTGAGTCTAGTTATCATATTATGTTCGCTGTATGCACTGCGCCACCCTCATCTCCAAACAGTCACATCATGACTGTCAGCTGCTCTTTATACTGTCATGAGAGGGTTCAAGTTAAACCTCTATCTAATTGTGATGCAGACCTAAAAGGTTAAAAGTTGAGCATTTAACCAGCCGAGAGCTCCTCAGAAAAGTCTAATATGATTTGAAATGAAACAAAAATGTGCATTTGTCATCTTTCTCTCATGCCTGTTTGTTGAAAAGGGAAATGCAGCCATGGAGGAGCAGTTGATCTAACAAGTTTCATCGAACCAAAAGGTGGGATCAACAAAGACACTTTTGACTCCAGTCATGGACATCTTCACACTGACGCAGCAAATCTGGCCACGGCTGCAACCAGCGAGCTGCTAGAGGACATTCGAGCGGCTGCTGGCGACAGACCATTCCTCCAGTATGAAACTCAATCTGCACATGTCCGTTATAGACTGGAAGAAGGTGTAGAGTAGTTCAAAGTTGTTATTTTTTTTTCCTCTCTTTGGTTCATTTGTCTCTCTCTACCCCTTCAGGATGGTAGGAATCGCCAAAGGATCCAGTAAAGCTCTTTGTTTTGTGATCGACACCACAGAAAGTATGAAAGACGACATTGCAGCAGTGAAAAACGTCACTTCATTTATAATCAACAGTGAAGTGGGGACAGATAATGAGCCTGCGGTGTACATTCTTGTACCCTTCAATGATCCAGGTAGGACCTTTAAGGGGGGTACAAACTTGCCAAATTATTTATGTGTTTATGAAAAAATGTTATTTTATATCCAGTAGTTTTTTTAATCTAAAAATTAAATGGAAAAATTTACAGATTTTCATGTGTAATCCTGATATGGTGAAGATTAGGACAAAACCACATTTATCTCTCTATCTCTCTTCTTCATGAACCCCAGATTTTGGGCCGCTGATAAAAACTACAGACCCGAAAATCTTCAAGACTGTCATTGACTCACTCTCAGCATCTGGAGGAGGAGATGAGAAGGAATTGAGTCTTTCAGGGCTTCAGGTGCTGTGATGAGTTGATTCTCTGACTTTCAAAACCTTTTCCCCAATAATCCTGCTGATTTGTAGATGGTTTGAAATAAACTAACTCATGCTCTCCTCCTCCTCCTCCTCCTCCTCCTCATGTAGCTGGCTTTAACGAGCGCCCCTTCAAATTCGGAGATCTTCCTCTTCACGGATGCACCTGCAAAAGACGTCCACCTGAAAAGCACAGTGATCGCACTCATAGAGCGAACCCAGACTGTGGTATTTACTGTTGTAACAGTCATTTGTTTACAGACTTTTGTCATTTATGTTGATTATTTTATATGAACAGTATAAAATAATGGTTTGTGATTAACCTTTGTGAACTTTTCTAACTAGCTGTAGCTTCTCTTTTGGTTGAGATCAATAACATGAGCCTGTTCTGAACCTGACAAAGAGCCACTTTGGGCCAAAACTCTTGTAGAGCTGAAACAAATCAGTAGATTAATACATTAGTAGATCTATAAAAAAAGAGAGAGAGACCTGTTTTCATTCCCATTTCTCTTTCCAGGTGAACTTCTTGATTTCTGGTCAGACGGTGCTCAACCGTAGGAGGCGGAGAGATGAACGGCAAAAACATCACAGGATAAAGGCATCGGATGCTCAGCTGTACAAAGACCTGGCTCGGGCTTCAGGAGGTCAGGCTATTGAAATCACAAAGAGTGAGCTCCCAGATGCCGTCAGCATCATAACAGAGTCGACCATCGCCTCTGTGGTAAGATCACACACTCTTACCACTATTTAGTTTTTTTCAACTTGAGAATTTCTGCTGCCTCATCTTTTTAATGTAAATTTATAGGTGACCATACTGCAGGCGGCCAGGAGTCCAGGAAGAGCAGAGACTTTCTCTTTTTTAGTTGATGACACAATAACAAACCCAACAATTTTTATCACTGGACTCTCCTTCAACTTCACTCTCATTAGCCCTGCAGGTAACACTGCCCTTACACTCTTAATTAACACTGCACTTAAGGCTTTATATTTGTTATTGTAGCATTAGTACATCATAAAGTTCATTTTGATTCATCACAATATAATAGCTGAACACTGGTCGCCTCTGTTTGTCCTTTACTCAATGTTTTACACAAGCATTTTTTTTATGGAATTAGATTAATTGTTTTATGTAACAAAGCAGAATTTATAAAAGGCTACATTTTTTTTTTACTAAAATCTGTTAATTTCAATGGAAAAGATGTGATCACTGGACAGCAAATACATTATATTCATTAATTCATTCATTCATTTTATAGTTATTGCTCTGGAGCAAAAAGAAAATGCCACTGAAAAAAAGCCTCTTATATATTAATTTTAAGATAAATCTTCAAAAAACCTTCAAGTAAGGTCTTGTTTGCTATAATGGATCCACAGAGTCAAGATGTTCTATTTATGTTATGGCTACTTAGTCACTTACTCAAGCAGTAGTTTGCAGTAATGTTCCTTCCATGTTTCCATGTTTGATGATAATAAATACATCACATATTATTATCAGTTTTTTGGAAAATTAATTCTTATTTATAAACAGTTTCCTGCTCATTTTTGTCTTGTGTTTGAAGGAGAATCTCAGCAGAGCTCCGATACAACAGGATCACTGATCACTGAGTCAAAGTCGGTGGGAAACTTCATGACTCTGAGGCTAAAAAAACTGGCTGGACTGTGGGAAATTAAAATGGAGTCAGCTAATCCCTACACCCTGAAGGTCTTAGGTGAGAACGTCATACTTAAATAATTTTGGTCACATTATGAACATTTGGTTTGTTAGAGCAATATTAGCTTCAGCAGAGACAGGCAATATTTCCTCCTTTTTTGTGTCTAAAACAATCCTAAATTAGATTTGAATCTCAGTCTGTGTTTTTTTTTGCTCCCTTATGTTTTTCATGTGCAGGAAATTAACAGCTGCCACGATTAGTCATTTTGTCCCTTTGGGCTTTTGTCTCTTATCCACTTCTGGCTTAAAAGCCTTGAGCTGAAATTACCAAGATGCTCCTGCTTGAAAAACTGGCCAACATCAGGTTTCATTTCTGCTCTGCTGGCTTTTATTTTTGTTGTTGATTTATCAGGGTTTTCTAATGTGTGTTAGTGGTGAGAGGAAGGAAAGAACAGAAAAGGATGCAGTGTAACAATATTTTGTTTATTGAGCTTTATTTCATTTTTTTGTCTGCAGGTCAGAGTCCTATTGACTTCCTCTTTGACTTTGTGGAAGAATCGCAGGGCCTGTTCAAGGGATTTGATGCTCTTGACACGCGTCCCAAAGCTGGTAAAGGGAAACAGTTCTCATGTGATTTTGATGAAATGCTGATGTAACATAACATCAAACCAGACAGAACTCTTTTTCTTTTTCTTTTAAGGTTCCAAAGGCAGCTTGTTGGTGACTTTAATTGCGAGTGACTCAGCTAAGGTGACGGAGGTTGCTCTGGTTGAATCGTCGGGTTCAGAGGAGATTAAAGGAGTTGTGGAGCAACAAGAGGGCGGCAACTTCTTGGTTCAGGTTGACAGGATGCCGTCGATAGAGTTTGCAGTGCGGGTGAAAGGGGAGGATTTAAATGCTGACTCCAGAGCTGCAGTAGCCTTCCAAAGGCAGTCACCAACAAACTTCAGACCCTCCAATTTGACCATTACTGTGAGGACCCAGACCATTACAGTAACATCACCGTAAACATGTGCATCAACTAAAGTTTATTGATAAAAACAATGACTTTGTCTGATTCTCTTCATATTCAGGCGGATTCAAACAGCATCATGGAACCAGGGACGCCTTTCTCCGTTCCCTTTTCAGTGTTAAGCGACGGAGTCGGGGGAAACTTCACCATCCGAGCCACCAACAACCGACGTTTTGACTCCACATTTCCAGCCAGCTTATTGGTGGAACCTGGAAACAGTGCTAACGGTACAGTGACCCTGTCAGCACCTCTCAACACGCCATCAGGCACTGACGTCACCCTGACCATTGAGGCTGAGGCTCCCGGGGGCAAAGATACAAACTATGTGGTTCTGCGATTCTCCATCGTAAACACGGTAATGCCGTCACTGAAATTTACATCACTTGGCCAATTTCTTTGACTACTCTTTAGAATTTCCTGGAAAGTTTCCCAGAAAAAACTATGGAGCTTATAATTAGATTATGCAGTCAACTTCAGTTGTACCAGTTGGATACCTCTCTGTTTTCCTTATAATGAAGAACACATAAGAGAAGTCTTTTTAGAAAACTTGTTAAAAAACTGCTACTGGTAAAATAAAGCACTGACTGCTGCCTCTCTGAATATCTTTGAACTCTCTGATGTAAAACTTGACTTCGTCCACCTTTCTTCTCCTCATAGGTTACTGATTTCTCTCGGCCTGTGTGTGAGCTGCTCACCCTGCAGTCCAACTGCTCTGAAACAAACTGCAGCTTAGACATGTGGATGCTCACTGTTAATGTGAGCGATGGGGCTGAAGGGACGGGCGTCGACCGTGTTAGCCTAAAACAGGGCAATGGCACCATGAACACCAGCCTGGCTGCTGGCAATGAGAACATAACGTTGGTGTCCTACAGTGCTTCCTGCTGCTCGGGTGTTATGGAGCTGCTGGTTGTGGATCGGGTGGGTAATGTTGGCTCCTGTACCTACACTTCCAAGCAAAAGCCACCATCCGCCCTCTCTTTCTCCACCAAAGTCACACAATCACCTGTTACTTGCTTTAGCATAGTGGCGTTAGGACTCCATATACTGAGAGCACTTGGCATCCAGTAACTCAGTGTTGCAAACAGTTAAAGCTGCATTAATCTCTATGTTAAGATTAAACTAAGTGAAATGAAAAAGGTTACCTGTAGTGGCAAACCTACATCTTAAAGGCAATTTTAGCTCGGTGCAGGTTTTACTGTGCAGCTACTTAATGGTTAAGTTTATGATTCATTCTCATCAGCCTCTTATCAACATAGTTTGCAGCAAACCATAGTTTTCATGGAAAGTCTGCTGCAGTTGCACCTGAATTTAGTTGCACCTGAATTTAGTTATATTTAAAAATGAGGTCAGGCTCATTTTCAAATATAACTAAAAAAGAAAATTCTCCTTCATTTTTTCTCTCAAACAGTGTGGATTGTCCACATCAATGCATTTAAAGTGTGTATGCACTGCCCACCAGCAAGTCATGTTGTATTAGTCTGGCCAGCCAGCAGCCAGTCATGAATGCAATGAAGCAAAAGTTTGCAAAAGAGGCATTTATAAAGTCAGGCGAGCACATTGGATTGCGGAGATGTTATGACCTTGTTGTGACAACGGTTAACATCTATTACTTTCCCTCACAACTGCTTTTGTATTCCATTTCTGCCACCTAGTGACCAAAACTGATTAATGCAGCTTTACATGTCACACCAGTTCTCTGGTTATGTGCAAACTGGTTCCCTTTTTTCCTGTGTAAGAGGGAGTCAGATGCATTATTTTCCTTCTATTCAGTGAATGTATTTAATTCTGTGTGTGCACTCCCAAATCTTAGAATTTAAAAAATTCTGCACAGAGGTCCCCACACATGCCCATGGATATGTGTAGATGAGACCAGCTCAAAACTGTGTAGCCTCTCATGTGAAGAGTGTTAAGATCCTCTCATTGGCAAGTGATCATTTTTCCTTAGTAAATATACTTTAAAAGTTGTTACAAAATGACGAAGAGGCAGACATTTTTAAAAAACACTGTTTTTATTGTTGTTATCATGTGTCTAATGTATAATCCTTTACAGAGCACGAAACGTTTTGCTTTTCACATTTTGCTACAAGTTCGGCAATTTTTTCTCCCATTTCCTTTATCACTATTTACATTTTTTGAAAAGTTTTCAGAGAGTCTTATTTAAATAAACTGGTCAGTGATTGTCTGATACAGGACGAGGCAAATACATGTGTTAAGATATGTATCTTTCATGGTGCACTAGTTTAATCATTGCTTTGTAGTTTGGGTAGTCTGTAGATTGAGTTTATCAAGACCAAGTAATTGCAGAAAGTCAACTTCTGGCATTTGAAATTTGCTGCTCTTGGGACGTATGTTCATTTCTCACAGGATTGTTAAAAAACTGATAGCAGTACTAACCTTCTTTAGATCTTTAACCCAACTTGCACATATCCCTCTAACCTACAGCTCCCTCACTTCACTTTTACACTCTTCTCATCCCTTATAAACAACTGCAAAGGTCAAAATACAGTGAACTATATTTTTGCGATAGTGTTAATAGTACCAGTGTGAAGACATCAGTGGCATCTAGTGGTGAGGTTGCAGATTGCACCCAGCTGATAATCTGTTCACTCACCCTCCTCTTCTAGGTGTGTAGAAAAGTCAACAGAAGCTACTGTTCTTATTTTCAGTTGATTTTCCACACATGAAAACATAAATATCAATAAGATGAGATCATTTCTGCCACATCTTGCCACTAGATCCACTTTATCTTTCACACTGGTCCTTTAAAGGTACATAATGTTAAAACTAGAATGTGGATTATATAATTGAAACCTCAAACAATTACACTCAATTTGGATGTAATTTTTTGTGTTTTTTAAATTCATATTGCCCACATTCATATTTTTAAGCATTGGTACCTTTCAAAGGGGAAATGCCATCAGAGTATTTAGCAGGGTGGTTCCTTGTGATTTAAAGGGAAATGTGTTTCTACAATAAAGGAAATTTTGAAAATCAGACCAGTTCTTCAGAGGGTGTGTTTTCTCGCACATCATTCAGTGCCATTGGTATACTGGGAAAGCTTATTCTCCAAGTCACAAATTCTCTTCTCCTGAGACAAAACTGTGGCCTTCAGATTCTGAATTTCCTCCAACAACCTCTCAAGCAACTGAGGCTGGACAGGAGAAGAGTGGAGAGGAGGAAAAAAGGAAAACAGAAGAAGAAAGAAAATGAAGACAGTGACAAAGAGGGAAAAATTAACAGTAAAGAAAAAGAGGAACAATAGGTCAGGGACAGTGAGCAACCAAGAGAAATAAAACACAAAGAAAGGAGCTTTGGAAATAAAGTAGTGGGCAGATGCAAATAGAAGAGAGATAAATAGAAAGATGTTAAAAAGAGATAGATGCATTCAGATTATGGGCCTAAGAAAGACATTTTTTACTGACCATTTGCAGCAAGTAGATGTCATGCTACATATCAAAAGTAGTTCAAGAAACAGCGGCTGGTAACAGCTATCCAAGTAATGCATGTCAGAACTTACCGGCAGACTGTTGGTGTCCAAAGTGGACATGCTGCGTCTGGTTGTTGGTCTGGAGTCAAGCACGTTCTTCTTTGCCACTTTAAGCTCTCGGCTCTTGGGCGGCACGTAGCCTTCTTTCATGGACATCAGAATTGGATCCTCGTCACGGCCATCCAGCCACTCCTCGGGCTCCATGGCAGGCTCGGGCCCTGCTGTGTCCGGGTACAGGTCATCCTGGAAGAGGTCCGACTGTGGAAGAGAGTAGAGGAGGTAAAACAGGAGATAGATGCTGTGTTTTTGTTTTGGATTGTACTGCACAGGGGATGTTTTTTCAGGTTTAATCAAGTGTTGGCAGCAACATGTACTTTAGGTATTATAATTAAAAGTACTCCTGATGCAGAGTGGGTCCCTGTCAGTGCAACATCATGTTATTGATTTATTATTTTTAAATATAATGATGAGCAGTACTTTAATGTTGCAG
>JAUZTA010000007.1:13994878-14009917 GCA_034780835.1 Ctenochaetus striatus
AAGCATGTTAAAACATAAACAGTTTTAACCGAATTAATACCAAATCATCAAATAATGCTACTGTTTATCTAGCTACCTTTATTTCGCTGAGCTGAAGTGATTCAGTAATAATTTTGGTTCTCTGAGAGTTTCATTTGTGTGCTGAGATTTGCTACTTAAATTTATTGCTGCATATGTCTCACCACACCGCACCTTACAACGTAACCTGGGAGATTCTAACTGATCAATCACTTTTTGTCCTAGCCCAGTCAACTTGACCTATGATGTCTTCGATGGGAAGGGGGAGAGCACTCCCCTGGTGTTTCTCCATGGCCTTTTTGGCAGCAAATCTAACTTCCACTCAATAGCAAAGTCCTTGGTGCAGCGCACAGGCCGAAAGGTAATGCAGTGCTGAAGACATCACACCTGTCTGTTGTTACATCAAAAACAAGTCATCTTTATGCATCAGAGTTTTTTTTTTTTCTCAGTAGCCTGACACTAACCCTCATTCAAAAGAGGGCATGGGAACGTACAGTCAGCCAGTGTGCCGCCAGTCATTTGATACAACTCTTCAGCAGTGTGTGCTGTTGTAATAAATACCGACAGATAATCTGATCTTTGGTCCGCTTGAGGAAATTCATCACCACATTTGCACAATAAAGCCTTTGTATTTGCTGTCACTTGCCTGAGCTGGGGCCAAAAGTTTTTTTGTGTGTGTCCACTCTGTTGCCTCTTTCCCCCCATTCCAAGTGTCCTAACTGTCCTTTGTCCAGTTAGGTGCTGACTGTAGATGCCCGTAACCATGGCAACAGCCCTCACAGCCCAGTGCTGACCTATGAAGCGATGACGGAGGATTTGAAACACCTCCTCAGCCAGCTTCGCATCGAGAAGTGCGTCCTCATTGGCCACAGCATGGGAGGGAAGACGGCTATGGCAACCGCCCTGACGCAGGTCAGCAACCGAGATCTGTCACTGCGAGTTTATTGTCATGTTACGGTCCTCACGCTGGAAGTCACCTGACCTTTCTCACTGTTCGTTACTGTCATCATTGAACCTAATAATCCTCCTCTGGTCTTCATGACTTGCCTTAATGTCCTGTTTCCATTTTGCCCTCAGTGACATCTTTTCTCCTGTCTGTTTACCTCAACCCCTCTGTCTCTTTGTGTAGCCTGGTTTAGTAGAGAGGTTGGTGGTGGTGGACATCAGTCCAGCCCAGACGACAACGCGCACCAACTTCCGCTATTACATCCAGGCCATGCAGGAGGTGAAGATCTCCAGTGACATCCCACGTTCCACGGCCAGGCGGATGGCCGAGGATCAGCTGCGCAGTTTGGTGAAGGTCAGGACTTCTTTTGGTTTCGCAGTTTGAGAATGTCTGCTGTTTTCAGTCAGTTTAACCTGTAATGTTAGTTGGCCGGGAGGTTATTTGTTGTGAAAATTGTGAATGCAAAATTGACATTAGAGGCATTTTGTCACCTTAGGAACATTTTTATAGTTCAAAGAGAAGAGAACACAGAATCACTGTAGTTTTGAGGGTAGTTTTTGAGCTCTTACTTTAGAAAACTCTCCCAGAAAAAACTTTCATTGTAACTGTACAGTAATCTGTTCTTACTTAAGGTTACATTTTTCATCTTAGTCATTTGGTCAAACGCATGAGCCAGTGCAGTACCAGAATTGCTATCTTTTGAAACTTGTGTAAAACATTACCTAAAACAAACCTAAATGTTGGTTAGTTTTTAAATCAGTCTGGTTATGAACTGTCCTTTGCCCCCATAGGAGTGCTCGGTGCGCCAGTTCCTGCTGACTAACCTGGTGGAGCAGAACGGCCACTATGCCTGGAGGGTCAACTTGGAGGCCATCTCCGCGCACCTTGAAAGTATCATGAGCTTCCCCAACTTTGAAAACAGCTATGAAGGACCTACTCTGTTTTTAGGTGGAGCCAGTTCTGCTTATATTAGGTATAAAACACCACAGACACAGATTTTTTATTGTTTAAGAGACAGATATATAAACACAGAATACAAACTCAAAATGCTACATATTAGAGCGTTTCTAGCTTAAGAGGATTTATATTGCTTATCTAAAAATAATTATGCAAATTAAAATCATCACAGTTTTACCCAACGTTCTCTCTCCTCCCTCTCTCTCTGTCTTCACTCCTGATCCAGCTCTGAAGACTACCCAGAAATCCAGAGGCTGTTTCCTTACGCTGACATCCAGTACATCCCAGATGCGAGCCACTGGATCCACGCAGACAAACCCTTAGATTTCATCAGCTCCATCAGCTCCTTCCTTCAGTCCTAGCTGCCTCCTGCCGTTTGTCCCCAGAACTCTTTTTATGCTAAGCGCCTCCGAGCGCCTCCTCGCTGACAATGAAAGTTAGAATTCAGCAGCTTTAGCAAGAGCAAGTGGAGTCATTAATGATGCAAATAGGTGCAAACACTGGACCAAACTCATACATTTTCAGCAGTCAGTTGTTTCCTTCAAACAAGCTTAGTGCAGTGTAGTCCTTGTAGGTGAACTTTTTTCCCCCAGACAGGTAGTGCTGCTAGGTTTGCTTGGTTTCTCCATGAGTTTTTGTTGGTTTTTAGATTATAAGGTAGAAAAAAATAACAGAAATAACTCCAGTGTAACATAATGGGGCTGTTTTGGAGGTGATTTACTAACCCAAAGAAACTCTCATTTGCACAACGCTTTCTTTATGTTTAAACATTTTTGCCAGTTTAACATCAAAGTGGCTTTAGGTCAAGTACAATCTATAACTGCTTCAGTGGACCAGCAGTGAGACAGTTGGATATGTGAGCTTTGTCAACACTGGAATGAAACAAATGCTGTATGTCTTCAAAGCTCTTTTAGGAGAGAAGTGAAGATTGTGCAAAGCAAAAAGCAAAAATTGTTTCCTTGCAAAAGGGAGTTTGGTGTCATGTGTAAGGAGGTTAGAGCTCTACAAAGAGGCAGAAATACAGACTTTGTGTACAGATAGTTTGTCGTATGAGCCTATTTTAATGTTATTAGTAGCCATGCATTCAGTATTTTTGATTTAGCAGTTTATTTCTCATGTCCTCTCCTCTGTGCATCTGCTGTATGTCAGAGATGAGGATTTAAAGGTCAGTTACACTGTCACAACTTGAGGTCATTTGGAGCGCTGGTTGTATTTTATGCCAACATAATCCTCTGAAAAATCAAGCTGAAACACTCAAATGCAGTATTTACAATCCGTTTCCTGAATATCTCAGGTAACAACTGGATATGCTCGTTATTATACACGTATACTCTCCTCGTGTCTGTCTGGCAATAAGCCGTGGTAATGTTGTTGTGTCTTTGTATTTGGTCGGTCCAATCAGTGTTTTGATGAAACATGTTTTACCAATTTATTATCTGTATCTCACTTAACTTTACAACTAAGGTGCAAGGCTGTATATGAGTCTCTCACAAATATAAACTGAAGCAATGTATGTCGTTATTTAATCGTATTAGTGGTAATATCATTTCTGTTGATATCATGGGTTTGAACAGTTCAGTCCACAGTAGTGAAACTGCCATCTGTATGAATAAGCAGGGTGTTGTAAATTTGTATGTGCCTCTTTTGTCAAGAGCTCCTTTTCCATTTCTGTAAAACTTGATATAAGAAAAACTTTTATTCTATATATTAATAACTAGCAGACTTTGAATTGGCAGCTGGGTTGCCAGTTCTATGTGAATTTTCTTACAAGGAAGCTTAACAGATGAGGGTGTAACCCTTCATGGCGCTCAATGTTTACTACAATCAGTGTTTTATGTTTGTTCGATGTGAATACAGATGTCTAAAAGGCTGTAAATTACCAGAGTTACGCTGAGTGAAACTCTCCTCGTCTTATTCTTTTTCTAAATTTTCTCTAATTTATTGGAGAAGCTGCCCTTCATCCTCCGCAACCACCGGGCAAATTTCTCGTGTTGCACAATATGAATAGATTTCTGGGGGGACATTTAAATGCATGCCCTGCTTCAGCTTCTGTAGTGTTGCAGTGGAACAAGAACATGTCAAAGGGGAATTCAGTGTCAACAATATAGAGAGCTTAATCTATTCAATCATACTGAAGAAGCCGTTTGAAGACTGTAATCTTCCATTCAGGATTGTATATTGTTTCACTGAAAGCATGCCTTTTCTCTCGTCATCAAATGTAACTTTGCTGTGCTGTATACTGCGTCATAGTTTGTTCAACATGTTGCCACAATGGAGGCACTTACCCTAGAGAATGCCATATATAAATTTTAAATGTGTGCAAAATGAATATAGGAGTGGATTATATATATTATTGAAAATGTACAAACTAATATTATACAATAAAATGGCAAAAATATACAACAGAGTTTATTCTTTTGTTTTTTCTTTTGGATCTTGAAAATGTAACAAGTAAAAGTGCCGCTAATGAAAGGTGTAAAGTGTCACAGGAAGTAAACTGCAGCCAGCAGAACATTGTTGTTCTTCGTGCATAAGAGTATCATTTATTTACAACATGGAAACTGCAATAATTACATGGCTCATTCATAATCACAGTTATATTTCATGTACACAGTAAATAAGTCAAAGATCCACAGTGTGTTTTCCCAAGAATACAGTAAATATCCCCTCCAGACATGTTTTAATACATAAATAATACTTGGAATTATAATCTGTATAAGATTTTTTTTTCCAAAAAAGTAAATATTCTGAAGATTGTTAAAAAAAAGTCTATTATCTTTGATTATGTGTGTTATCCATCTCAAAAGTGTAACTGCTGAGTGTCTCCCTGTGTATATGCACCAGTGTAAGTAATATTTAATATGTAAGCTGCACCTTGAACCACGACAGGCTCAAAACTCATTTCGATGTCACAAAAGATAACCATGAAAACAGCCCTCTAGTGTTAAAAATATGTACATGCATTATTTCTCAAGGAGAAGCTCAAACATTCAAGAGACAAAAAGCAAAATACAATTTTGACGGGAGGGGACCTCAGAATTGTGCATCAGAATAAAAGTACTTAAAGTGCAAAGTCCTCGCTTATTCAATCGAGTGACACGACCTGGAAGCCGTCGTCCTTGCCCCACTCTGAACCCTGCCCTGATGCATCCTGGTCTTCATGACGACTGATCTTGCCCCTCCTCAGCTTGTCCCTCCAGCGTAGGGTGCCGGTAGAAGAAGACATTTTGGGACTCTGAGAAGCGGAAGATCTTGAGATGAAGATTTGGCTGGAGTTGGTCGTTGGAGGGGTCGGTGTGGACAGGGGGATGCTGGACGGCCGCTGGATGGGTGGTCTGTTGTTGTTTCTCCTGAGGATGCCCAGGCGGGTGGGCTTCTTCTGGGCCTGCTCTGCCTGCTGCTGACTCTGCAGCTGCTGATTCAGGATCAGCTGAACATCCTCCTGAGGAAAGGAAAACAAACAGACCATCAGAATACAACAAACACCAACTTTTAAAAGAAATAACGACTCTAACAGACTAACAGACACATGTGGTAAAGAATCACTTTTTAAAACCTGACTGTTGTCTCTTTTACATGGCTGCTCTCAGTGCGATATACACTGAAAACCACTAGTAAACAAAGAACTGTACACAAACTATTATGACTGATCAAGGAAGGATGCAAGGGATGGTGATGTATTTCTGTTTTTTTTGTAAGGAAGGAAGAAAAGGCTGGGTTTTCTGTGAGAGAAAGGGAGCCCTCATTTTGATCTAAAAATACACACCTGTGTGTTTCACGACTGCATCGTGCACAGTTGTGATGCTGTCACGTTGACAGAATCTCACCACAAAGTACTAAAAACCACTTCAGTGGTAGTTCCTGCTACAATGGGTATCTCCTGTAGCACATTTTGCCATGATGACAAACAAATAGATTTACAAACCAAAATACCCGCCACACCACCACCAAACTAAAACATGCAGACATAAAACTTTTTTATTGTAGTTTGTGTGAAACCAGTTTGGATACTGAGTCTATGGTTGAAGCAGAAACTGCTGCGCTCACCAGTGAACAACACTTGCAAAGTGCGGTGTAGTTTCAGTTGAACGCTGCAGGGGGCCAGGCGCTCACCACATGAAGCACGGGACTGAGGCCAAAACACTGTGGCAGGATATCGTTTGGCAGCACAGTCTGCATGTGCTGAATGTTATATGTTTGAATATTTATTGTGTGTTTTACAGCCAAACACACTCTGTACTCTAAAGGAAACACGTGTAGATAAAACTGACTTTGTGTGTTTATGTCTGTCTGTGTGGTGGTGGGTGTGTATTACTCTGTTTCCTATTTCTTTTAGACTTCTTGGGCATTTAAACTTTTTCCACTGGCTCCATTTTTGTTAATAATAGCAACTGCATTTAGTGACATCATATTTTTATTTAAATTTTAGCAATTTATTTGTCCATCAATCAAACCCTTATGTTTTCATTTCATTCACTCGTTCATATTAAACTTGTTTCAGGTTTACCTTCCAGGCCTCGAGCTCCAGTGACAGCTCCAGACGTTTCTGAACGGCCTCCAGCAGCTGGTTGTTCAGCAACATCATCTCTGTTTTACTGCGCAGCAGCTCGGCCTCCATCGCCTTCTTTCTACACACCGGAAACAGAAGGAATGACACACTCCTCAGAATAAATCTTTTAGGTTCCCTTTTTTCCCCTTAAATCTTGATTAGTTTGTTATACAGAGAGGAGGTGAGTGTGACTGTACACGTCATGTGTGTGTGTGTGTGTGTACTCACTTCTCTATGGCCTCATCTCTGTCACACAGCGCCTGTTGGAGAATAGCACTGTCCTCTGCTCCTTTTCCAGAGTTGATCTTCTGATAAAACAAGCAGGTGAGGCAGGTTATGTTTTGTCTCTCTTGTGATTATCAGCCTTTAACTTCAACACTGGCTTCACTCTTTCTTATCTGCCTTTAACCGGATTCTGGTCTAATCCTGGCATCAGTCACACACCTGAAAGACAGCTAAATACCAGACCGGCGAAAGGTTCAGATCGCGGATACTGTCCATTATTAACTTGTAAGACCACATAACAGAGCTTCGTCACCCAATGGTTTGCCAGGAAACCATGACGAAGATGAGTCATTAGCAGGGGAGGGGTGTCTATAACTGTGCAGGGCTCAGTACTTTTTTGAGACTTCTTCTATTTAGTTGCCTTGTTAACAATGTAATTTCCTTGTTACACTGCCAAAAAGCTACCAATGAGTATTTTATAATTTGCACATTAAAAGATTTTGAAATAAGGTAGATCCTACTACTTGTGTAAAGTAACTGAAGTCATATTTTAAATAGAAACTGAAGTTAAAACTCATGATTTGCTTGTGTTAATAATTAGCCAACTGAATAAACTATCCACCTTTTCTTTTTCACCACTAATTATTGTAAAGCGATCTTTCAGGTAACATGCCCACTAAAATAAACTTCAACTGATATTGCAGGACTGTGATAAGGACAGATTTGATTGAGTTTTGTTTCCCTTACCTGTTTGGTTTGACTTATGGCCAGTTTACGAGCCACATTCTTCAGCTGGGCCAGGGCAACGTCCAGTTGGTTTTCCCCCTGAGAGGACTCAGGCAGGCTGGACTCTGGTTCTGTCAGCGGATGCAGCAGCCGCAGAATGGACAGAACCTCCTCTGTCACCTGGGAGAGAGATGAGCATAAAATAAATCATAATGATGCTGCAGATAGTTGTGCAGAGGTACACTGTGTCCCACTGCTGTGTGTAACCTTTACCCCCTCTCTGTGCTGGCTCCATCCCGGTCCTTCTCTGCTCTCCTGTAGTTTGTCCACCTGAGCCTTGAGCTTGATGCTTCGTCTCCGAGACAGCTCCACTTCTCTGCGCACTTCTTTGAGCTTTAAAAAAAAAGAAAAAAAGATTGTATCAGTAACAAACACCTCTTGCTGTGTAGGTAAGTGTAGGCCCACACACAGAAAGTACTACCTCATGACATTTTTTACACAAAGTAAACAGAGAGTGCTTATCTGGATTCCTGAGTGAAACTGTAGACAAGAGAGCCAGTTGTACCGGCTGAGATGTTTGATATTCAGCACTTACTAACACTACAAACATGCACAACTCAACTGATTCATAGAAACACACTCACCAAAAGCTATTAATATAAAGCATAGTGTGCAAACAGTTTCCATCTTTACACTCATCATGTGATAAAGAGTTCTGTAATAAAATCAGGTTGTTTACCAAGTAAAGAGAGTTTTACTGCTCTCATACTCCTTTTAAACATATCAAAGGTAAAGGACGTGATTCTCTGAGCTCTGAAAACAAAGTTCTATCTTTCATTTTGTGCTTTTTATTAATGTTTGGTTCACTGAACAGTTGGGCCTGTCTCCTCCCTGTATAACAGGTTTTATTGTTTGATGAAGCCTATCTGTGACATAACAGACAAACTCATACACTCTCAAAAAGAGTCACCAGCAATCTCTCTCATTGTAAACACTCAGACGTAGAAGCACTTTAATCCTACCGTGTCAGAGACATGTCCCAGTGTTCGACGTCTGCCGAGTGGCCTGCCACTCCTGATCAGGTCTGGTAAAGTCCCATCAATGTAGCTCCTCTGGAGAGAGCTCCCACCTTCACCGGCTGCTGACGGTGAGGAATCATCCTTCCCTTTCGAGGTTTGCTCACATGGAGCGTCTTTCTCCTGGCTTGTTGAGGTGTTGCTGTCCTTGTCGCTCAGCTCCTCTTCACCCACATCTTTTAAATTCAATTCAGAAATGAGGCATGAGTTATCAAAGGGTGAAGGATCAGCACATTGTCTGTCTTCTAAATCATCAGAGACCAAATCCTCCTGCTCTGTATCGTCCTCGGGTTCCTCTGCACCTTCTGGTTCTGTTACAGTCACTGAGACTTCTGGTTGTAGTTGTGCTGGCAGGACTGTAGGTCGATAAGATGAAGAAGAGCTCCTGAGTGATCCCCACTGTCTGTCCTCCAGCCTGTTCAGAGACGAGTAGAGCTGTGGACTGGTGGTGATTCGAGGTCTCAGCTTCTCGTTGAGCACGGAGAAGGACTGAGAGTAGTCCATGTTCAGCTTGTAGGAGTCGCAGGCAGAAGTAGAATTATTTCAACAGCCTGAAGAGAGCTGACTGTCAACTACAGTGTAAAGGTTGAGTAAGAGTGAGACCGCAAAGCAAGGAGGAGGGAGGATGACAAACAGAATGTCTCCAAACTGGTTTTTCCTGAGCTGTGTTCGTCCCCTGGAGCGGCTCGACATGACATGATGTGATGTCACTGGAGAATATGCCTTCATGTGGCACGTCTGGGTTCTCTTCCTCCTTCTCATCTGTCGCTGCGCAAACACTTGACGTGCAAACATACCACAGCTGCAGGGGAACAAAGGGAGGAGGGCTTTTTCTTCTTTTGGCACAATCAGATTATTGAGGCTTGACGCATGATACCTAATTTAAACTGCTCGGGCAGAGCGATGGAGTTGGCAGCCAAAGAAAACAAACATAAATTACAGTCAGTGTCAAAGGAAGTTCAATTTCAAATGATAGGAAAAGTTTTATTTTCTTTCCTTTCCTTTCTAAAAGTATTGCTGGCGCAGTGTGAAAATACTCCACTTAAAGTAAAAATCCTACATTTGAAACTTTATTTAAGTGAAAGTATGTCAATAAAGTAAGTAAAGTATCTAAATAAAACTATTCACTGTGGAGAAAAGATGGCCCCTGTCAGTGTTTTACTTTTACATATTAACACCTTCTATAATTAAAATAATAAATAATAAAAAACTATGAGAAAGGTGGCTTTCACAAGAAAGGAGGCGTATGAAAAAGTGAAATATGAAAAGCAACTAAAGCTGTCAGACCAATATAATACAATAAAAGTACAATAAAAGTACAGTTGCCTTCAAAATAAAGTGGAGTTGAAGTATTAAGTGTCATAAAATGGAAGTAGTCATTGAATTGTTACCTAAGTACAGTTTAAAAATAAAAATATTTAGAAATATTGTGTAACTGCAGATCTCAGTTCTGTAACTTATAAATATTTTCTCCTTACATGATCAAAATACCTCCTACAAAGCCAAAACCACAGACAATAATCTAGTCACCGATTCATTTTTGGATATAAACTGCTTTAGGGAAAAACCCAGATAAAGTCAGTGAGAGGGTAATTTTTGGAGACAAACTCCCACATATATGTGCAAAGATGAGTCAGTGACACATCAACATCCTTTTTTTTTTATTACTAAACACTTGGTTAAACCTTTGTGTTGCAGGGAGTGCGAGAAGAGCCTTAAAGCAATCGTTTTCAGGTCGGTGTGAGTGTATTTAAAGGTTGACTGTCAAAGAACAAAATCACATAATTACACTCAACTTACCAGATATTTCACTAACAACTGAAAAAACTTGTTTCTCATAAATTACCTTTAATTAGAGACCTAATTTGCCCAGAAGAGGCAGGAGGATGTGGCTCACGTTTGTATATTTACTTATTGGTGTCCCAGTTTAAGCTATGCACGCCACTTTATGTACTGCACACTTCGCACACTCATGGAGAAAAGTAGGTCACAACCTGTTAAGATATCATTCAGGCAGGTGCGCACGGTCCTCAGAGTAAAGCTGCTGATAGTAAACCTTTTCCCCTGTTTTGACCTCCACATATTTACTTTTTATTCTAATTAGGTCAAACTTAATTAGAATATGTGGGAGGCTTTCTTTGCAAGTACAAACAGGTGCTTTTTTTTCTTCAAACAGAAAACTTGGCAATGGGCTGAGAGTATTGTCTAGAGTGACTAAGTCCTACTTTTGCTTTCACTGTTTCAGAAAAAAGCACCTTGCTGCAAAGTGTTAAAGGAAGAAGGAAGGAGTTTTTTCTGAATATATCTGATTAGCTTTTATCTTTTTTTTCACTCTTAGAATCCTATTTATCTATTTTTAGAGCGCTGTGTTTCTAAAATGTCTTCATATGAAGCACTCAGCATTGCCTGTGGAAAGTTTCTACACAAACTTTCCTTGCTTGTTTTTTAACAGATTTTAGCACTCAAAGTTACTTGATGAAAATGTGGGAAACACACTTGTTCTCGCAGAAAGTTAACACTATATTGATACCACTCATATGCGTGTGTAAAAGCAAAGCTAACAGCTAGTTATCTTAGGTTAGCTTATCTTACAGAAAAAAAATCACAGAAAATAAGTCAAACAGTAATTTTACATAACTCTGAATTTTTAAAAGCTATCTGTTAAATTTTCAAATTGCCTATTTAAAAATTGTAACCTTGACCACTTTACTTAATGAATGTTTCAGTGGCACAAATGCCAACTCTGATTAGGTCTTGAGCAATAATTAATTAAAAACCAACCCACTCCACTTGTTTGTTGTGACTAGATTGTGTAACCTAGTCAGAGGTGCTCCATCATTTCTTATGAGCAGAAACAGGGTTTGTCTTCATTTAGTTTGCCTACTTTGTACTGGGGTTTAATAAAGCTTCTTATCTGCGGTGGTTGACAGATTAGGTCCAAACAACCACTTAGCTGGCAACTTGTGATGAGAAAGTAAACAAAAAGACAAAGACAGGATTAGAGGAGGCTGTGACTGAACCATTGGACCAAATTTACTCTCCAGTCACATAAAAACACTCAGCAAAAGAAAGATCCCTGCATGTAGAAGGAAGACTACCAGGGCTGAAAGAGTATCCTGTTTATTTCCAAGGAAACACTGCAACAGTTCTCCTCAGTCAGGCAGGCCTGTAAAATTATCTACACAAGACGAGATTGTTCGAGTGTGTGAACCACTATGTTATCGAAAAACAGCAAGACAGCATCTTTCTTTGTAAAGTGATTTATTTCCTTATTGTTTGGTATTTTTTTGTGTTTATTCTTTATCAAATTCATTTACGTTCTCCACAGGAGAAATGCAGTTTGTTTTGACACTTCATGTCACCATCATTATTCACTTGTATTCTTTGTTAGTTGCTAATATTTAATTGGTCCATTAAGATCTATTAAAACACCTGAGTCACCATTGGTTTAAATGAACATAAATGTCTCCATTTCAAAGGTCCAGTGTGTAGGATTTAGGGGGATCCATCTCTAGGATGTTTGAAATGCAATTTAATACTCATAGGTATGTTTTTAATAGTGTTTATTCACCTGGATATAAGAACCTCTGTGTTTTTTTATTACATTGGAATAAGTCTTAAATAACTATAGAGGGAGAAAGTTCTCTTCTGCAGTCTGCTATGTTGCTGTCATGTTCTATAGTAGCTTATGAATGGATGAACCAAGCATTTGCTCTAAAGAAAAGCTTTTGTGTTTTTGCTGAGTATTGTGGCCACCATAGGTTCTCCTACTTGCGTGAATGAGTGATAGAATAAGCAGATGGATATTCAGCTCTGTGCAATCTGCAAAGTCACCACTAGATGCCTCTAAATCCTACAGACTGGACTTGAAATATGTTTGATTTCCTGTTGGTGGCTAAAGCTCAGTTTTGTCTTTTTTCTTCCCTTGTTTACGGCCATCGCTGGCAGCACACCTGAATCCCAGGTTATCAGAGGCAGAGTCAGGAGTGTTTCCCATCCTGCGGGACAAAAATCCAGAACCATCAGTCAGACAGGACTGCTTACTGTTGTTGAGACCTCAGACTCTGAAAATACAGTGTTTTTTTGACTCACCTGGTAGTGATTCGTGCCTTATGATTGGCTGAACCATCTACTGTGTCGATCCAGGAGGCACCACGCAGCACATACATTGGTTGTGCTGCTGGAAAGGGTGTAGATGTCCATTCCCATGTGTTTCCCATCATGTCATAGAGTCCTGCGAGAAGAATTACAAAATTTTATATTAATATTAAGAGACACACAGTCATAAGTAACATTTGCAATATTTCACAAAGCTTCTTTGACCTTGCAGATATGAGAGAAAGGAGCAATCACAGCAGAGCACCTCATACAGGTTTCAATATATCAGTAATATCTTTTTCTTTTCACTGCTTTCAATTATTATATCATCTCATTAATTAAGGCATAGCTACCATAATTGTTTTGGGGAGGAAATGCTGTGACAGGCGAGATGCCATGGTACCCATCCTCTGCAGTGTCTCTATCAGGAAATGATCCCTAAAACATACAGAAAAAAAAACACAAAACAGATATTACAAAGCATGTTTTTATTCACCTTGTGAACACACTTTTTAACCTGAAAGTATGTCTGTTTGCTGATCTGAGGAGTAATTTTATGCTAAATACATTATTAACTGGATCGTACAAAACACAGTCAGTTTAACACTCACATTTTACATTTATCCTATAAATGTAGTGTCATTATCTGCAGAAATTTGTTGAAAAAATCACATCAGTGTGAGTTAACAAAAAATATCAGTGTATCTGTATGATGACAATAAACTGCTAATGCTACTCCAGTATGCACTATTGGTGTAAGCTAACCTGCCACAAGTTGCTTCTGTTGGCCTGGAACTTGTTTCCCCATGGATAACTGCGACCTGAAACATAAGAGGCAGTAAAAGGATAAGAGGGCATCAAATAATGAGTTATTTACCAATAATGGAGCAAGGACGTCATGAAAACCAGCTTGCCCTCTTTGAGGCATGAAGACACCTGTCTTGAGTATCCAAAGCTCAACTTAACTAAACTTCAAGGGGAATATTAAACCTCTCCATGGACGCTAAATTTTTTTGAAGAGCTGCTGCCTTCATGAAGAAGAATGAGTGGACCTGATGTTACTGACTGATGACACTGATGTTAATTAATAAACAGTTCTTGTCAGTCAAGAGTGGAGACAAAAAAATTGTCAGAAAGGGAAAATATGTTCTACGCTTTCAGTGTATAAATTGCGTACCTTGCAGCCCCCCACGTGCAGCCCACTCCCACTCCTCCTCAGTAGGCAGTCTCTTGTTCTTCCACTGGCAGAAGGCCTGAGCATCATTCCAGCTAACCTGAACAACCGGGAAGCTCAAACGCTCCCGAATGCCTGAACCAGGTCCTGCAGGCTGAGCAATGGAGAGTCAGCAAACTAAAAGGCAATGAGGTTGAAAGGCATGAATATGCTTAAGAAAAACCAAAAAAAACCTTACCTGTCTCCAAAACACCCGCTCTATAGGCAACCACCAAGGAGCAGACTGGATGAAAAGGATGAGAAAATGAAAAATATTTTATATTTTACTAGACAGCTTAATCTATATTAATACATCACACTATATTTGTTCATAATACTTTGTGTAAATCTTAACCTGCAGGTAACTAGTCACAAGTAATACAATAATATAAGTAATAAAAGATGAAAATTCTCAAGTGGAGAACTAGTGCCTGGACTACAGTACTCAAGGAAATGTGTTTAATTACTTTTTGTAAGTTTAAAAATTGGAAAAGCGGCAAATATCTACATCTGACAAGCCATAAACAGAGAAAATTTGTCTTTCTTTTCCTGAAAACTTATTTTCAGCATTCATTAATGGTCAGTGGCTGATATCAGACTAGCAATTAATAAACTGTTCTTATTAAATTTTTCAAAACTAAAATTTTACAATACCTCAATCCTCTGTGTGACTTTGCTCTTCAGCTCTTCTGATACAAAATCTTGAAACACAAAACTCCAACCAAACTTCTCAGCCTCAGTTTTGTACTTTTGTGCTCTCACAAAGTCTCTGTCAGTGAAAGCCAAAACAGACGCTTTATTATTGCATTTTAAATCAAACATTAAACATTTTAATACCAATGTTTGAGATGTATTACCTGAATTCAGCATTTGTGACAGGGTATTTGTCTATTTTAAAAGGCTGCACTTCCACCTCCTTGGTGGGAGATTCCCCATCTCTCCCATCAGCTGCAGCGGTACCCATCACCATCTTTCCCCCTGGAATATTCAGCATCTCATCTGCTGCTGTGTGTCAGGAAGAAACGTGTTTCAATGCCGCTGATTCAATGTTCATTTAATTCATGCTCTGCTGATGTTGTACCCACATAATGAAAAGTGTAATTTCTTACCCGCCGCTGCCATTAAACACACAGCAGATATGCAGCACAAAACAGGAACGTTCATTTTTGACGAGCTAATGTTAGCTAACCTGCAACGATACAAAACTTACAAATATTAATACAAGTCTAAG
>JAUZTA010000007.1:14120660-14131117 GCA_034780835.1 Ctenochaetus striatus
ATTTTCTGTCTTGCTTGCTTGCATGAGGGGAAGTGTGTGCGAGGCATGAGAGTGTGGCGGCAGGCGGATGTAGGCCAATGTTTCTACTCCACTGCCTCTGTTGAGAAAAAGGAGTTTCCGAACAAGACAGGTTTATTATCCTTTCATTAGGTCCCATGAGGCCAATACTCACTTCCCTGTGTGCAAGTCAAACTCACCACACCGTGTGTGCACATGGTCAGTTCTTCTACTACAGTCACCTTGACGTGTAGCAACATTCCCTTTCAGCATCTGCATTTCACTCTTTTACTTCACCACTCCCTGTTTCTCCACCCTCACAGACCTGCAGGACATTGCAAGGTGTGGTACGTGCACATTTGCCAACCTGGCAACTGTTGCCAGGATACCGCAGAGCACATGCAGAGAAAGAGTAATTGCTGTGTGGGTGAGTGAGCAGGTGTGTGTGTGTGTGTGTTTTAGTGCAGAAGTAGGCTGGGGTACCGTACATAATTGATAAGGGAGCCTGAACTGTCCCCGCTGCCTCTTGATTTCTTTGCCTCCTCTGTCTGAGCCTGCAGTATAAGTGACTGGGCTGTAACTAAAGAATGAAGTCTAAAGTTATTAAACTGTATGATAAACATCTTACCATCTCCCAGCTCATCTTTCAATAAAAACCCACTGGGTCATCCACCTGCTTTAATAACAACACTGACAGTAAACATCTTAACCCCTGCTCTGATGGAAGTTGGATAAATATGCTAAAAGGCAGCAGTGCACCAGACCCAGATAGTTATACATAAATTATATTTGCTGTCTCGAGCAGTACTTTTTCTGCTCGTCTAGTGACCTATTTCTTTCTAAATGCTTTCCTGTGATAACTTTAAGTTATCAGACCTACATTTTTAAAAATTAAATTAGCCTTTAATTCTGTGGGCAACACAATGTCATTTGTCTCCATCTCACAAGTTGATATTTGCCTAAACGAACCTAATTGTACTTTCAAAATGCCATTAAATCAACTGTCATAGCATCACATTATAAACGTTTTACACAGTGGGATGAGAATGTTTAGGACAGCTTCAGGCTAACAGAATATTTAAGAAACAATTATATAAAAATAACAATATGATAACCGTGCCAGTGCATTCACACCTTGCAAGCACAGGTATTTTTACTGTAGGATGAAATGAAACATGGTTTGCTGTAGTATCCGGCTTCACAAAGGCTCTTACTGCCAGTGCTTAAGTCTGTTTTATAGCTCAGATGCCATTTTTTGTTTGGCTAGTCACATCATTTTCAAATGTGGCCTTCATCTTCCAGTACAAACTGGTCATGGTCCTTAACTGACCCGCAGCACTCTGACATAGGAAAGGAAACATGGAGGCCACTTGAGTCCACACACTGACAGTCTTACTTACAAGTGATGTGCAGTGGAAGCCAGTGAATTTGTGAGCTGGTAAGGAGACATTGATGAACAGAGCGACACAATCTAATTATTGTTTTTCATGGAGCAATGGCTGCTGCTTTTGTACAGAGGTGTGTGGATGCTGAGTCACATTTAGAAGAAGTGCGTGATTGTGATGTAAATGGCACCACAGCAAAGAACAGATTGACTGTATTTTTGTCCAAAATTTCAAAATGTCAGGGGTTACTTGACTACATCCATCAGTGTCTCTTTCCACATCTCACAGCAGACTCAGTTCAAGCAAAAGAGTGATGTAAAAGTTGCATTATTTGATTTAAGTATTAATACTGAAGGTCCAACTGAAACAGATCCCTATCTGATCTTGGATAACATAAATGACCCAAATCTAATCTAAAAGATCTCACTTAGTTGACTATCATGAAAAATACAAAAACTAAAACAGTTTAGTCACTTATGTACAAAAACTAGAATCAAATTTGGGCCCTTGTGCCTGCAGTGTGAAAATAGCTTTTGAACCTTCAGGCAGGTAAATAATACCTGACTTCCTGATGTTTTTTCTCCATCATCTCATATCACCCTCCTCTCTCAATAGAAAGAACACAAATAGATAACATATTTACAGAATTTTATTTCATTATGTTGCAAACAATGACATCCAGATATATTGATACACAACTTTAACTGTGCGTGTATGTGCATTTGTGAGTGTATGTGTGTGTAAAGAGAGCAGTGAGACCACAGAAAGCAGAATGAAAATCCCATGTGAGGGAGCCCTCATTGGGTTTACAAGGCAGAGATAGCAATCAAGAGGGCACCGGGCGATTCTCTGGGCTGACACACACACACACACACACACAAACACAAATCTCTTAAAAGGTGAGCAGATTTTTCTTCTGTAAAACACACTTTTCCTTTGGGGCGTGTGCCTGTGCTCTCAGCAGCTTATGGATCATTAAGGTCCTGTGAGTGTCTACTAGAAAGCAAGTTTGTTAAAAGAGATGAATTAGTATGAATGAACACAGTGGGTGAGAAGCTTTGCCTCCTCTCTCTCCTCTGGCCATCAGAGCAGAGACAGAGGAGAGATTCTCCTGTCATAATATACAAACACACACATACTCACACAATGTATACACACATGTACATGTGCACTCGCCCACAGAACCTCATGTGATTCAACTAGGGAGCTGCATCTTGCTTAAGGTTTTTCCTTTACTTGTCATCTTCTCCTGGACAGCTTCCACTCATTTGCTTTTCTTTCATCCTTTCTTTCCTCACACCCTCTCTATCACCATCCACGCAGTGACAGACCACAACAGCGGAGGCATGAATTGAACAAAACAAAACCTCAACCCCTTCAACAAGGGGTGCAGTCAGTCAGTCAGTTAACCAAAATCCACCTGCGCCAGCACACAAGGATATTCACCCTTTGACCCGACAGGAAGTCATGACAACAGTATGCAAATTAGGCAAATTTAACAGTATACAATTTTTTTTTTTTGTTTTGATTCACCATGCAAGGAATACTTCTTATCTTTTGAGTGTGTTTATGTGTCAGAGATTGCGTGACATTTATTAAGCGTACCCTACATCCAGAATAATTTACATAAAAGGACAATAGTCATCTTAATAGGGCTGGACTGATGTAGGGGAGGAGAGAAGGGAGGGGAGCAGGGAAGGGGGGATGGGGAGAGGGTAAAGCGCCATGGTCAACTATGTTTCGGAGTGCAAGAGGTAAGGGGCGGGGTGGGGTGTCAGGACAGAGGGAAGAGGGCTGAGGTGCAAGAGAGGGGTTAGGGTACGGTGGGACTTTAGGGGCTGCTTCTGGAATTTTGGGAAGGGGGTGGGGGCACAAGAGATGGAGGCAGTCTCAGCGGCACTCCCAGACTTTGACTGTCTGATCGACGCTGCCTGTCACCACGTAGGGAGCAGTCTTGTGGAAATCTGCAACAGAGGTAAACACTTGTTCAGGTTCACTGCATGAATGATAAATTCAATAATCTGAACAGATTGAACACAAGCTTGAAACAAACTTCATCTGAAATAAAAAGTGAGTGTTTTTAAATCATGGGTTTAGTCTTAGTGTGTTGATGTTCAACATTTGAGATTCAAGATGGAAAAGGATCATCGTCAATGCTGTCGTACCCAGAGAGGTAACAAAGTGTTCATGGGCACTCAGGGTCTTCATGCAGCGTTTGTTCTTGTAGTCCCAGATCCTAAGGGTTTTGTCATCAGCACAGCTCACTATGAATCTTCCTCCCGGATGAACCAATACCCCACGCACCCAGTTGTCATGTCCCACCTAAAGACACAGGATGGATTAACTTTCATTTGGCTCACTGATTAGCAGTAACACCAAGACATTCATGAAAATTATCCATAAAACCACTCACCAGAGTCATAAGGCAGATGCCAATGCTAACATCCCACATCTTAATTGTTTTATCCCTGGATCCAGAGAGAAGGAAGGGGCCAGGTTTTCCACTTTTCTTGCTCTGCAAATTTAGAGACGCATGGAAGATATATGAAACAGTGAAAAAACTACACCTTTTTAGGCATGATGTGGTAATTCTCAGCCATGCTAAGGGCCTGGCTCTAGAAATTACTATCATTTAAGACTGCTGCAGCACTCAATATTGGAGATGCATGGTGCTATATGGTGTGCAGGCATACACAGATGAAAATATTTACCCCATCATTTTTGCTGTTTTTAAAACAAACAAACAACAACAACCAAAACATTGAGCACTTGGAAGATTGATGCTAAAATTAACTCTGAGTCTCTGCTCAGAGTCTGAGTCAGAGTCCACAGCACAGAATAGTCGGAGTCAGATTTCATTTTTCACATGACAGAGTAAGAGGAGTTGACCATTAAGATGATGGAGGTGGATCTGATGTCCAAGAGAAAAGCAAAAGCTCCTGTTTGGCAATATTTCAGATTTAAACTCAGTCCTCAAAAGGAACCTGATAGCATTCATGAGAAAATGGGCTGGTTTTCTGTCTTAGAGGTTTAAGCCTGTCACCTGTATCTCCTCTTCTAATAGCTTACTGAGACTGCTGCTTCTTGTTAATTACTGCAATATTTTAAACTTAATTAATTAAAAAAAAATAGAGGATGACTGTTGTCATTTTGCAAATGCTTTTTTGATGAACGAAAGCACTTCATGCTAAAGTCGCTAACACATTACATTTCCTGTGAGTGGTTTGTAATAAAAGTCTACTTATGTGTGGCCTTTAATGTGAGGATAAAATAGTAAGAGTTTGATTTGCATTAGCAGTACCTTAATATAGCTATAGAGAATATGTCTGGTGTAAACGGTGACATCAGTGTTGTAGTATGATTATTGACCAGTGGGAATATTTCTTCATCGCAGCAACCCTATTATCATTATCATTTTGATATTCTACTCACTAAACCACTGAAAATTTACACAACTAATAAAATTCATATCAGCCCCAGCTGTGTTTACTGCTAATACAACAAATCAAATTTTAAAAAATAATAATTATATTTGAGAAAATTATTGAAAAAAAATAGTTGAGTGGCTGTACTTTCTCCACTTCAAGGATGAGCAACTGTGACAGCAACAGGATATCAATCACTCCAAAAGCAATGACAATCAAATAACAGCGCGTACCAGCACTATATTTTCTCCTCAGTTAGTGACAAACAGGGAAGATGACAGATTGTATTGAGAGGAAACAGAACATGGTATATTTGATTTAATATTAATATAGATAGACTTTACATTTAAAAAATGTATTAACAATGTAGTCTCTTAGTGTTCATGGCCAGTTGATTATTATCATATTAATAATTCACTTTAATACAGAGTGTGAAATTAGCACCTGCCAAATAAATCACAGAGCAATAAATCTCAGAAGGTAATCTGCCAAAATAGTCGAGGAATAAAAAAACTATGCTGACAGTCTCTACTGCACTTTGATGTCATTCACAGACATGCTGCTTCTGTCCTCTGCTGTCTGTATCATTTTTAAACATACAGGGACAGCCAACTTATAGTGCATTCAAGTGCACCTTGTACCCAAGCTCAAATCTATACTCCATCAGCCACAAAGTAGGTTTAAAATAGGAGAGGCTGTTTTTTTTTACCTTTTGTTAAAATATAGAAGCCAAATCTGCCATCACTTGTCTTGTTCATTCACTGCAGTATTTTCAATAATTAAATGCCTAAGTCGTAACAATATGCCATTCACTTCTACAAAGGCAGATTTTAGCAAATTCCGCAGTAAATCTTGTTCAACAGGTCCCCAAATATCTGTTTTTTCTGCAGCATTTTTTTAACAAAGTCAAAGACGTACTGACTATGTCCACATTTTTGCTGCAAAAAGTGTCTGGCAGGTGAATGTTTTAACCTATCAGAGTCCAAAAATCAAATCTGGACACTTCTGATCACTTTTTAACTAAGAAGGTGAATATGGTAAACACTACACCTGCCTACCATCAGCATGTTAGCATGTATATTTAACATTTAGCTCATAGCATCCCCATGCCTAGATAGAGTTTCATAGTGCCAATGGTTTGTCTGCAGACTGGATTGTAAACACAGATGCAGATATGCAAATGCAATATTTTTCAAAAGCTCACAACCTAAAGATAAATGCAAGTGTGTAAGGTCTTTTTTCACATCTCCAGCTGTTAATGACAAACTCATTATAAACATGTGATGTGAAAACCTGACCAACCATTGAACCTGGCTGAGTTGAGTTTGAAGCTGCTGCTGAAATCTAATCTTGTGGTTATTTTAATTACCAGCTGGGTGACCATCTCTGCAAAAGCCGTACAAAAAAGGATATCTTTTTTTTAAACTGTTTTAATTGCTAAAAGTGCATTAATGTCTAAGAGGCAGCCATTATTTCAGTGCACATAGTTTGATTTTGCTATAAATAACACTGCGGGAACTCCAAAGCCGAACCAAACATACACAAACATCCTCCGTAGATAAATGTCAAATCCTGCAGCAGCTGTACATACCTCTGAGCCAGTGGCCTCCAGGATGGTGGGGTGAGCACTGTCAGGGGCCCAGGCGATACACTCTACCACATGTTCATGCTCCCGCAATTCAGCTTTGCACTCCTTAGAGGCAACCACCCAGACACGCACTGTCTGGTCGTTAGAGCAGCTGGCGATCAACGAGCCGTCCTGGTTGGGACGCACCATCCTCACCCACTCCCTGTGGCCTGTGAATGTCTTCACACAATACCTGTGAAATATTGTTTGTTAAAAGAGCAGCTTTTAGTGTAAATTTATTAAAAACCAATTTTACGTCATTGTGGTTACAACTAAGAGTACAGGAAGGAGGAATCAAACAAGTAAACTACAATAAGAAGAAAAAAGATAAGAGATGTAAAATCATATCAAAGTTTCCATGGAAGCTTTAAGGCAGAAAGAAGTCATCGCCCTCACTTACCCAGTGGCCACCTCCCACATCTTGATGGTCTTGTCTCTGGAGGCAGACACTATGTGATCACCATTTGGCATGATGGCTACAGAGGATACATTGTGATCGTGGCCTGAAGGACAGAGTCAAGAGTTTAGTTCTGCAACTGATCTGCATACATCTAAATATTTACAAATTTGAACAGAATTTCAGTCTGAAATATTTCTGTACTTGTGATTAGATACACTACTTTTGCAGGTGCTTCTTTTCTATAACCGTTGTTATTTTTTACAAACATCTCTTACCATGCATTGTTCGGATGCACTCAAACCCTTGAAAGTCCCAAAGTTTGATGCTCATATCAGCTGAGCATGAAGCCAGCAGCTTTCCTGTCTGGTCAAAGGAGATGTCCTGCACAGAGTCTGTGTGTCCTTTCAGGGTTCGCTCGAAGTCTCCTGCCTCATAGTCCCACACCTGAAACAAGATAAAGAAAGTGTTAGTCAGCATGGCACTTCAGTCTCACCATCTCCAATTATCATCCAGAGTTGCAAACTTAACCAAAAAAAAAAAAATCAAATGTGAGTCTGAAACAGCTGACAGTTGTTAAATTTAACTATGAGTCTGAGCACGTCTGGCGTTAAAACACTTCCTAGATGATCTGATCACAAGTGGACAGCATAAAATACAGGTGTAAATGTGTACAATGCTTCTTAATACATCTTGAGATCTTATCACTAACACATGCTAAGGTGGTCTGGGATATATGGCCACTTTTTTTTAAAGAAATGAATATGCAAATGAGTACTGGGCCACATTAAAGACCTCCTACTCAACTCACATCTTCTCTAAGTATGGAAGACACTGTCTGATGCTTGTGAAAGCTCTGTCTGTTTCAACTGATTTTACTAATATCCACAGACCCATAAAAAATGATGGAAATTGTGCATAATATTTAATTAAGATTTAAATTGTAGCTAATATCCTCGAGAAATGAAACAATCTGATGACCTAGTTGAACCATTTAATATATAAAAAAGGTTGAAAAGAAAAGAAGGGGGGGTGGGTTGAAAGAGAAACAGATTTGCATGTTTTCCAAAGTGCTGCTCTCTGGGAGTGGTGCCTCTGAAAACTAAAGCATCAGCCCATCTCCACATAGATGAGCAGTGACAAAGCAGAAAAGAGTGAGGAGGGAAGGAAAGCAGGGAGGGAGGAGAATAAAGGGAGGAGGCAGAGGAGGGAAAGCGTGTTGAAGCAGAAGCATGGAGGATAAAAAAGAGAGAGCAGGCACAGATCTGCAGTACAGCTTTGATCTGAAGGGTCAGGGCTGCAGAGGCTATGCTGTGGTGAGCTGCAGCGCTCACTGATTTTGCTTGTGAATGCTACTGCATGCAGCCATCACTGTATTTTATTATTCCTGCTCGGACAAATTTTCAAAGCAGCACTCCCTTTAGAAAAGATATTTGATTAACCACAGGAGTCCTGATGATTCCAGAAACTACAAGTGGGACCTCTTTATGAACAAACTGCTGCATAATTTATCAGTGTTTTCAAGCCACTATTAAAGTTGGTTAATTTTGTGCTGTCCTTATGTTTTTCTAACACCAAGCTAAATGTAATACAACTTCATACACATAAAAGAAACCTTCAGATGCTTAAAACCACGTGAGAGAGGTATTAGTTAAACTCCATGAGAATTCTGGAAGCTGCATTGATGTGGATTATACTATATTAGATTAGACGGATTTTCTAATATATTGTCATCCCACCCACAAGGTGATCTTGACACAAAGTACATGCAAGATTAATAGAACAAAGATTTACCGCAAGCAGCTGAATAAGATAACATCAGGTGTGTATAGTTTCAGTTGATAAAACAGCAGCTCATTATGTAAACCCTGCATACTTATAGAAAAACACACCTTGATGGTGGCATCCTCGGAGGCTGTGACCATGACAGAGAACACAGGGTGGAATATGACACGCGTGACTGGAGCGCGGTGCCCACTCAGGGCATATCTCTCTGGGGGGCGGGGGATCCACTCTTTGGGGTCTCTCTTCTGACCCACTGAGCCTCCATGTGTCATCTCCTCTTTCGCCTCATTCAACTTTGACTCCAACTCCATCACCTAAGGGAGAAGAGTGAGTCAAGGAGCAGAGGAGTCGGAAGACTCACTAATCAGCAAATGTTCATCCAAAAAAAAATACATTTTGAATTTTACTTAGATAGGTTACTATTTTATAACACTGTCTATCATGTGGTTTCATTCCCAAAAATCTATTCCTTACCTTTTTCTGTAATCTGATGACTGAGGTCCATTTCTTTTCCAAAAGCCCTGCATACTTTTTGTCTACATCTTCATTCTATGAATGGAGAAAAACAAACTTTGAGCAAAGGATACATATTTCTCTTAGCAAACATAAATTTACTTTTTTTTGTTTTAGTTTTTTTTGACAATTTTGTACACCTGTCTCTTACCATATCTAACTCTGCCTCTTTCTTGAAGGTGGAATAGGCCTCTTCATATCCATTGGAACGGAGATAGTCAGCTATAGCTCGATTTCTGAGAAAAAGTGAATCAAAATTTATTTCTGAAAGGTTTGGGGTGTTACCTTGTTACCAATGACAGATTAGGTCCCTACAGACTGGTCATTATTAGTGGAACATCATTTGACTATGCACAATATTGTGCTACATTAAGTACCCGTCAACAAAAATAAAGTGAGGCTATTGTTTATCACAGTAAACAGCAGTGCCACCTTAACAGAAATGCTGGTTCCCCCTTAAAAGAAAGGAGACCACACCCTGTCTGACAAATGGAAGCAATGAGAATCAAGTTTCACATTTCCACCTTAAATGTCAGCGAATCTGAGCAAGTGCCATAAGAAATTACAATCCTTCAGTGAAGAAAACAAAACATAAGGACTGATTCACAGGGAAACTATGTTTTTGCTGCTATGGCAACACTAGCCACAAAGAGAGGGCACTGGGCATGGATGATGCAGGGACAGGACAACCACAATCACAAGGACACACAACCTTAAACATGCAGACTTGCACAAAAATACACACCGACACACAGTTATATAAATAAGTGGAACAGCAGAAGGGTGAATATTTCATAATTTCATATCGGTTCTAAATTTGGTCTGCCGCTTCAGGGCTACTTTGAATGGCTGATAATTGCAACTCTGACTCAACAGTTTGCTACAGACTTGAAACATTATGTCATCACTGGCTGTGGGATTTCCACTAGACTCTCCCAATCAAATTATTTTTTAAGTTTGTCAGAACATAAAGAGTCCAGATTTTGAAGACTGAAAAGGTTTACACAAGGAAGGTAAAATATCTGCTGTTTTGATTCATCTGGACCCAGTCGTACTAAACTTGGGTGTACACCATATGATCAACCAAGCAGATGTCACTGTACAGTTCTGCTGGAACTAACCAGCCATCATTTTGTTAAGTTCCTCCTCCTTCCCCATCCCCCTCACTCCTTTGCTCCTGTCATGTGGGTTATGAAATATTCACTAAGTAGCTATCAAGTGAAGCAACTCAAAGCTCACATCTCTTCACATTTCCTCAATGATTCGAAATTCTGGTGAGGGAATGGTACTTTTTCACAACATCTAAATTAACCTCGTCTGGAGATCGG
>JAUZTA010000007.1:14139377-14149904 GCA_034780835.1 Ctenochaetus striatus
TGCGCCCAACTTTTATTTGCCATCATCATTTTCAGAAGTCTGATTACAAACACAAATGTTCCATTATAACGGTACCTATCCACATTGTTGTTTTCTGCAGCTTTCAAGTCTTTTTGTCCAGTTCTTTCACTTTAACATTTCCTTCTGACTCACTCCTCAGGTCTGCAAAATCTTTTGCACTAGAAAGAAAAGGCAAAATACATATAATATGTATAAAGAAACCATCATATCTGTTTGCTTTTTATCATCATAATAATCAGGTGAGCTCAGTATTATAACCACCACAATGGTGGTTATTTTTTAAAATTTTCCATAACTGGGACAGTTTGAATGTTCACCTGAGGGGAATGAGAATGATTCCACAGGTCAGGTTTAGCTGCTGAAGGATCGTGGGAAGGCTTGGTGTGGAAAACTGGAGAGAAACACGGATGAGACAAACAATCACACAACTGGAAAAGCTTGTATGTAATTTATTTGTGTGTTTACAAAAAGTGTACAAACCTTTGGAGGTGGAACACAGGCACTAGGTGTGTTACTGTAGATATGGTTGATGGCCTTTTGAAGGACCACAGCCTGCTGAGTGAGACTCTTCAGATACTCTGAGCTTTTCTTTGTACTGTCATGCTCCTCACCAACCTTCATGTGTGCAAAAAAATCCCTCCATTAATATTAGGAGCTTTAGCATGAAAATAAATACCAGCAAACATAGTATTTCAGCATTTTAAAGCCCACCTGGCTCTTATATATCAAGTATGCCTCTTTCTCGTGCTGCAGAGCTGATCGAAACTCCCCTTTACTCTCGTACACAGTTGCCAGCAGATGATGACTGCACAAAAGATGGACACAGAGAGGCAGAGAGATTAAGAAACACTGCAATATGGACAAATTGAAGGAAGGTCACAATTCATCAATATTTTAAAGCATCAGTATCTTTTTCGCAGGTTGTCTGTAATTTTAAAGTGTCATAATTTTTATTTCAGTCGCTTCGTCTGCTTCTGAATATGTAAGGAATTAGGAAAACAGAGGACCATGATAAAATGGTGTTTTACCTGTGTGCATACTTCAGGGATGTGGCACTGTGGTATTTTGAGGTTAAAGTTAAGGCATTCTGTAGGAACTTCAGGGAAAGTTCATACTCCATCAGTCCATGAAGCACAAGACCCAGCATACTCTAAAAAAGAGGAGCGCAAAAAGGACATTAACAGTGTTTAGTGTTCTCTTATGATTAGGTGAAACTTCAGCTTCTTTCTCTGTACTTTCCAGTTTCTTATCTACCTGAACATTTTTTGTCCTTGCACGTTTTATACCTCGAGGTTTTGACTCATCACTGTCTTTCTGAGAATACTTGAAGGATTTTTTTTGTTCCAGTTAGGATGAACAGGCCTTTTTGGCTGACAGGTTGAACTTAAACTTGACGCCATTTTAATATTTGTATTTACTTGGTGCAAATCTGAGTTTGTATAACAACAAAAACCAAGCATTTCACCTGCTTCATCAATTGTTCCTAATATTTAACTTTCATGAGTGACCAAATCCTCAATATATTATTGAGAACTGATGGTGAACAGACCTTAATCTTTAAAATAGATAGATGTTAAAATATTTTGTGCTAAATACAGTCAAAAGACAGGAGGCAATGCTTTGCAGATGAGATCTCACTTACATCCAGCAGTGCGACATGTGGATGGTCTTCTCCAATCACAAGCAGGGTCAGATATCGAGCGCGATACAGCAGCTGTAGGGACGTCGAAAGTTGGCCTCCAGCAAAGCAGTACAGGGCCAAGTAAGTCTGAATCACAGATAGAGGGATATTTACATGTTAAAAACAAGTGACATATTATATTCCTAGAGTTAATATAATATAATATTTAAATATTTTATGGTCCAACTGTCTTTTTGTGGATTGATGAGAAGCTAAATAAACTTACATAGTCCTGTATGGTCTGTGGATGGTCAATGCCTTGTACTCGCTCACTACTCATTACAGCCTTTTCCTGGTTGCTAAGGGCCTGTCAGACATGGGAAAGTGAGAGAAACAGTGTTATGGAAGCCCACAAACCAACATATTTCTGCCTGTTTGTAAAATAACACAGCTTAAAGACTACATGAAATCAATTAACAGAATATGAGATATGGGAATGATTCAGAAGTCTGGAACCAAGTTAGTTAAAAGGTCACAGCAGAAATAAATTGTAATGTGTATTTACATCTGCAAATTCCCCCATGATGTAGCTGAGCCGCCCCAGGAGACGCAGACACGTGCACACATCCTCATGCAGCACCCCGCATACGCTGCTAAACAGAGTCAGGGCCTGACTGATCAGTTCATAGCCGTCTTTAAGATGCCCTGAAAGAAAAATAAAAAACACTGCTGATGAGCTTCTAAAACCAAATATATCTGCACTCTACATAAATCTAATCTAATTCACTAAATAATTTATCCATCACTAGGTCAAAATCTGTGCAAATAAGTGTTAAACATGCAATCTACTATATGTTTTTACAGGAAAATTAACATACATTATGGTTGGGTACTTCATAAGTTGTGTTTAAAGCCAGGGCAGTAACCCATTATTTTTATGTATATGCAGTGAGTGACAGAGTGACAGTATATGTTGAATGTTTTTAAGTTGAGTTTCTAAGTGTACCTTAAGACAATGCTCACATGTACATTAAAAGCTATTGTTGACATGATTGTTCATACCGATCACAAAAAGATCCCACATTAAAGCAATTTCAATACAAGAGATGGAGGACAAAGTCTTCAGTTCTCAGCTTGTGCAAGAACACAGTGTGAGCCAAAGTTACTAAAATATTTATAAATCTGTTGATTCTCATTTCTACAAGTGACAGTTCAAACAAAATGGGACCCATACAATGTCAAATCATGTTGCCTGGCAACACTGTTCTGCAGGCGTAACCAACTTTAAATGGAAAAAAATGTTAATTTTACCTTCTAAAGTGATGTGACTTCTAGCTCTGTGTCATGTTTGCCACATGAATATCAGGTGATTTATATTAAATAATGTGAAAACACTGTGTATCAATGCCTCATTATTGATGCACATTCTCTTGACAGCACATAAGCAGAACAGATATTTTTTGAGATGAGTTCTCCTGTTATTGATCGCTCACTTTAAAACAGTCAAGTGAGGACAACCTGCTAGCCTAGATGTTTACATATGCACCATATTTTATGCTTTTTAAGTATTTGCATTGGTTTGTGTTTGCGTCTCTCACCCTGCTGAACCGCCTCCTGTGCTTGTTGCACGAGTCGTGTAGCATCGGTTCCTGTAGGTCTGAGATGTTTGACCACAGGGAAAATGTTGACAACATCCTCCTCCCCAAACGCTGGCCTGTGTCGAGACTCAAACACATACTCTCTCAGCTGAACCTGAATACAGAGAAAAGGAAGAAGGCGCAGAAGGTAAACAGCTGCATTTTAGAGCTGCACTTGTTCACTGGGAGCCCCAAGTCAATAGAAAAGGTAGTTTTTGCCTCATAATCAACCATTATCACCAGTATTAATAAGACAAGGTTTTAATAAAAAATACAATGAAGAAGAACATTTGGTATTTCTCTGTCCTTTTCATGAATTCGTTCCGGCAGAGACAACTTTCCACCTATTGAACCTTGGTGAAATAGAGCAGTGTCAGGAAGTATGGGTTCATTTATTTCAATATGTTAATGTGAGGAGAAACATTGTGGACATCTGACCTGGATTCCTGTCTTCATGGCAAATTCTCTCAGTAGGGAGATCCTCTGAAAGCCGTGCTTTTCTATCACTTCATCGATGCTTTCACTGAACACAGAGAGGATGGCAGTGTCAAATCCCGCTGCACTTATCCATCCATAGACACACACATAAATTTAGACATTCATACACACCTGTCTATTGTATAGTGATAATATTCTCCAGCCTCAGTCCTGATCCTGCCCCACAGCTCACTGGGCGTCAATCTGGCCCACACACTGTCCGTCAGTGAGGAGACTCGACTGCTGTGGCTCCGTCGACGTCGACTCCTGCGACGTGAGAGTAGCTCATCTGAGCCGGAGTCAGAGAAAGAGGAGGAAGAGGAGCTCAGGAGGCAGTTTAGGAAGTGACTGACAGCCGCAGAGAAAGCTGCAGGTTCCACATCCTGGGAGGAAATTAGATACATGTTGATATAAGAAAAGTCATTCTGGATTGCGAAATGCTTGTTATATTCTACTTGCTGGCATTATTTAAGCTCTTCACCTGTAAGTAGGTCCTGAAGATGTGTTTTGCACTTCTGATGATGATTTCACTCACAGAAATTCTCTGTAAGGGAGCATTTATTTATTATTATTTGATCAGAAAGACTTCAGAATATGTGATCTATGTAAAATGAAACCCTAAAGGAAGGCAGCTGTGATGACTTAACATGCATGTTTTATGCTTAATAATGTTTGTAGTAAAAACCTGAATATGGCCGAGTCTCCCTTTTTCTTCCATCCTGTCCAACTCTGTCAGTAGGGTTCCCAGGTATCGTACGTTCACACCACGCTGGTGTAGCGCTGAAGTCAAGGTTGCACCATCCATCGGTACTGCTGCATGGTCGAGACAATCCCTCAGCTACAACACACACATACAAAAACACACACAGGAGTAACAGTATATTTACAGATATCATCTTAAACTTTGTGCACATTAATGCTATTGCTCCACACATGACTCACCACTGCTGGAATCTGATTAGACAGTAGAAAAGCAGCTGCATCCCATAACAAGCTTCTCTGCCTCTGAACCTCCTCAGCACACTCAGGGGGGAAACAAACCCCTGCACAGAAACACACAGTTCAATCTCAGTCTGTTTTTTTTTAAACAACAACAACAAAAACTACAATATACATGACCGTGCATGTTTGTGTTCAGGACCTGGGGAGCAAACATCAGGATTGAAGCGGACGTCGAAGCAAGAGTCACTCACTGATCCAACAGCCTTACAAGCACTCATGATCACATTTCTCCTCTGAAATTCTGCAAAAGTAAAATGTAAGAGCATTATTATTGTTAGAGTATTATTGACATTGCATGGTTAACCAATGTTAAGCAGTTAATTTTATGACTGTGCATCCATTTATTTTCCAATGTTTTTTCACATAAAATCCTGATTTGTGAAGTGCACAGTAAACATAGCTGTGGAGAAAGTAGTAAGGTTCAAATATTTAGTTGTAGGAAAACATATATGTGCAAAAGTACTTAAGTAAATGTACTAGATGAGTCTCTGTACCCAAACTGTTGTTTCCAGATCTATGATTAATTTGAGATTCTACATGTGCTATAATATGATCCAGGTTTTAAGGCTGTACATCATTTGTCTGCCTAATTTTGTACCATATCACCATTTTTTCCCTGATTTACCATAGATTTTATTGTTTCATTAGTTTAGCAGGTCTTATTTACCTTTGTCAGCACAGGCTGTGGCTGCATCTCCATCTTGTCTCTGGTTTTCAGCTCTGTCATGTTCCTCCGGGTGAATGAGCTCCTGGGACAACATCTGTACATAGAGCTCATATCTGCAGCACAAACAAAGGAAAAGAGGAATAAAATGCTTCATGTTCAACAGTCAGTTCATTCATAGTGGCTGCATTTGTTTTAACATCTCTTCTTCCTCGCCTGTGCTGGACGAAGGCCTCTATCAGCTCTGGTCTGAGGCTGGCCAGGCTGTGACGGTGCTTCCGTGGGTAACCAAAACTCTGACACTCCTTTGGCACCTCCTTACTCTCCTCCATCTCTGAGAACTGAAAGTTAAGGTCAGGTGGGAAGGTCCGGAGGAGGTCCAAGATGTAGGCTCTTCCATCATTTCCCAGGATGCCTTTGGTCTCGATGCCGGAGCAAAGCTCTACTGGTTTTTTGTTGTGATCGAGCACCTGGTGATGTTGGATTCTTAAAAGTTTACTGGTTTTCTCCAGAAGCTCCAGAAACCTGAAACGATCAGAAGATGACAAAAGGTTTCCTGATTTCATGTCAGAACTTGTGCTTGACCAAACATTTAACATTTGACTGTTTTTGTAAATTACCTTGGGTGTGTAAAAACAG
Source organism: Ctenochaetus striatus (assembly GCA_034780835.1). NCBI lineage: Eukaryota > Metazoa > Chordata > Actinopteri > Acanthuriformes > Acanthuridae > Ctenochaetus > Ctenochaetus striatus. Next base: position 14,145,439 of record JAUZTA010000007.1, read on the forward strand.
TTTTCCCATAGTCATTAGAGCCATAGACAACGCTCTGCTCCTGATTTTTCTCCAGTATCCCAGGAACGATTGTCTGAGCAATGACACGGGTGCCACGATAATCCACCACAGCTGTCCCAAGTGTGTGAAGCCCCTCTATGTCTATAGATGTGTATGCCTGCAGGAAAGTAATATACACAGTTTTGCTTTGATGGCAAGAACAAATAATAAAAATAGTCCACATAATTGTATTCTGACAGATAAACTATTAAAACCATCCCAAACAGCTCATCACTCATGCAGTTATTCCTTTCAGGATCTCTACCTGAGTTCCTCTCAGATCACAGATGGCGGCAGCATGAGCAGCAGCATCGCCTCCTATTGGGTTGTAGTGCTCAGAAATGTCAAATCCCAGACTGAAGAAGATGTTGTTCCAGATAAACATCTGCATGCGAGGCGCCTCCCCTGGGTTTAAGGGCATGATGTTACCGTCGATAACAGCTACAGCCCCTCGTGTTGCAGCTTCAACAAAGTCACAGTTGGTCTGAATGGAAAGATTAAAAACTTGGTTTAACAAAGTTACTGTTACTTGACTTAAATAAAGAGAAACACAGTCAAATCCCAAAGAAGGAAGATGAACTTATTTCATTCAAAAGTTGAACAGCACAAAGGATAAGACAACAGAGGTTTTGTATACAGCACCAGTAAAAGTTTAGACATGCTTTCTTCTTCAAGTGTGTTGAAAGTGTGTTCAGACTTTGGATTTTTGTAGTTCAATTCTCCTTGTCACTGCTTCAAGAATTCACAGAGATGATCTGGCAGTGCCATCAGTCAGTGACAGACATGAACAGACAATAGAAAAATGAAATCTGCAGTCTCACCTTGAATATGCTTCTCTCTCTGTGCAGACGCTCCTGCAGAGATTTTCTGGCTAGTTCTCTGCATCCCTGCAGTTCCTCGTTCCAGTCCCGACTCTGTAGTTATATACATCAGTATCACCACCATGAGTTTGCCTCAGATGCATCATGAAACCTTTGTTATGGTATGTACATACATGTACAGTATGTGCCAACGGTTCTGTGCTTTACTGCATTATTAAATTTCTTTGAGTTTTTAAGTTTGATGTCTGCAACCTGCCCGGCTGTGTGCTCGTCCTGGCCCATGTGGCTGGTGTGTGTCTCCTCCGCTCTGACGCAGTCCAGGGTGTGGTCTCCCTGACGAGCAATCCAGGTGAACACCTGGAAAGGTGCTGCAATTCGCTCATAAGGATGTTGCTGGACTCTGATTCGCAGCAAATGACAGAAAACATTAATTAAGGGGGGCGTGAGGATTTTCAGCATTTCATTCTACTGCCACATGTAATTCTAGACATTTAAATTTTATGTTAAATTATTGTATTTTCATTCACACACTGGCTTGATATGAACAGTTTTTCATGTCACTTGGTCTTTTAGTGGCATAAATTTTCAAACTTCATTACAGTTTGCTCACCTCTTCTTCTGCAGGGCACTAAAGGTTTTCTTGAAAGAAGGGCTGACCTGACTCAGCAGCTCAACTAGAGAGTGGCAAAGGACTTTAGGAACTGCAGGTTTGGGGTTGAAGTTGAAGGCAGTTGACCTGCAGGAGTCATAGCATGATATAAGTTGACTAGAGGTAAGTTTCTACTTTATAAATTTAAGTACTGCTCTGAGTAACTTAAATAACTTTTTATATGCTGCAAAATATTGCTAAGAAGAATGGGAAGATAATTTAAAACCATTAGACCACCTTATCCTGGAACCATGAATATCTGTACCAAAGATTTGCTAGACCATTAACATAGATATCTGAGTGGGGTAAAGCAAGAGAACCCCTTAAGTTATTAGGGTTTATCCTTTGGGGATCATCGATGTCTGTGCAAAATTATATGACAATTCACCCAACAGTTGATGAGATATTTCATTTTAATCAAACGAAATGAATTGTGGGACTTTGCTGCCAGCATTATGAAAAGCTCTCAGTTTTTATATCTTGGCAAACATGCAAACAGCCAGTCAGTTCAGTACTCACTGGTTGAGGTAGAAACCACGTGTAGAAGATGTAATGTTGAGCTCTTTATCTTCCATTGTCAGGACATTGAGGTACATGAGGTCCCCATGCATTTTCCTGTTTCCTGGAGGGGGGTTCCAGCTGCTCATGGTCAGAACCCTCAGGCACTGTAACGGCTGCAATGATACTTCATTTTACTTCCATTATTGCTTACTTGTAACTGAATGGATGTTTAAATGAGTGTTATGTGTTTAACTTGTCAAATCTGAATATACAAAAGTTGGTCCCTCTCACCTTTCTGTCATCTCTGACGGGCTGCAGTGGAGTAAGTGGTCGGTCCTTACATCCAGGGAGGATGTATTCTGGAGGCCTGAAGTCAACTGGCTCTTTGTCAGAAGATCTCCTGTTTCCCACAGTTTCACTCTCTGAGGGATGAATATGGAGGTGAGAAGGTTGAAGGATTACAGACAGTAATGCTGAGACGAAACCCAATGTTAGAAAGTAATTAGGGAACAATATTACCCTTCTCTCCTCTGGTGTAAAAGCTGAGGTACGACAGTGAGCTGCAGTTCACTCCGTTGTATGCATCTGCGGGGTCGAGGCTCCTCAGAAGATCACGTACATGTCTGAGATGAAGACGAGCATCCCGCACTGAATAAGAATCTGCAATGCAAATAAGATGCTTTTGAATTGTTTATTGCAGTGTTTTAAGTGTGTCATAAGTGGAAGGTCGTTGCAAAGCGTCTTTTCACAAAAATTAGATGACAAATCAGTGAATGTACACGAGGCTCTCACCCTCCACCACCTTGATCAGCGCTCCATCCCTGACGCCCTGGATGGAGCACAGCTTTGTGAGGCTGTCGAGCACGGTGCCGCCCAGCTGAAGGGAGAAGCACGTGCGGTGGCAGGTGATCTCGTGCTCCATCAGCACCTGCTGCAGCTCTGCCACCAACAGCTGGCCTGACACCTGAGAAAGACTTTGGATTCAGAATGACAAGAAAGAACAGTAAAGTATCTTTAAAAAAAAGAGAGAAAAGTTGTAGAAGAACCTGAAGCTCAAAACTTTCTGCTCCAGGAGGCTGAATTCTGACAGTAAAGCCAATTTCTTGGAGATCCACGATGTCACAGATGCTAAGCTGTGTGCTGTTATCATCATCAGACTGCTGCAGGGGCTCGTCCTCAGGACCTTCTTCAGTTTGACTTGGAGGCCCTGTTGTCAACAGCGGACAAAATAATGGTGTGAGGGTGAAATCTGTCTGTGTGATACAGGGAACAACTTTTACCAGAATTTAACCTGGAAAGAAAAATGGAAAATATTTTTTTTAATATTGATAATTAATTGTAATAGTCATTTTTTCTACTTTTATATCAGTTTTTATGTGCATGAAATTTATTTTGTGATATAATTAAGCAAATAATTTAATAAGGATGCCAGATGCATGTCGAGAGAAAGACCTTGTTCTTATTTAAAATTAAAACAGCAAAATTTGTTAAGCTAAGTGTATTCAGAATGTTTTGAGTAAAATTCTGTTAACTCATAATACATAAATCATAGTAAGTTATGAAAGCAGAAAATGTAGCTACTTAACACTGTGCATTGTTTCATATATTAACTTCAACATCTACAATTTTGTCTCCACACATAAAAGCAGCGGTAGCAAACCCTTCCCAAACTGTTAGCGATTTTTTGTAAATTTTTGACTTGAAGCTACAGATTAAACTTACAGCAGCCACTCTACAGCCACCAAGAAGGAAGCATTCTTCGTGGGTAAACCCATTACAGTCAAAACAAAGAGGGTGGTCATCGCTCCTGTTGTTGGCATCCGTGCTGCTCCAGAGGCTGCTGCCGTCACACTGCACAACAAACAGACAACATGTTTTTTTCCTGAGAACTGGAATCATCACTGCTGACTTTAAAAAAGGTTGACCAACGTTAACATGGACCTCGTTTTTCTCGCATGTTTGTCTTTATGATTTATTTTTTAAATTTACGTACCCAATGGTGATTAACTGGCTCATGTCCAGAGAGATTTGGTTGAATTGGGCAATGAAAATCACTGCAGCCACCTCATAAAGAGCAGTTCCTTCCAAGTTGACCTTCGTCCAAGTGGAAAGCGTGAAGCGACTGTTTCTGCAGTCAATGTTGATTCTTTCATCACATTTTTGGAAAGTGAGCAACAGCGTGCTGGAGCTTAGGGACAAAATGCATCCTTTCTTATTGCACTACCATGACAAATAACCATGTGATACCATACGATAATAACAGAAAATAAACCCCAGTGATGAACCATCAGGCTCTGAAGTCTCTTCTCACCGGGACAAGGTGAGGCCTGCAGTCTGTAAGGCAGGAGGAATCCCTTTCATGACTGCCCACGGGTTACGTCTCACACACAGAAGATAGACCAATGGCAGAACGACTATCCCATGAATTACTTGCCTAAAACACAAAAATTAATAAG
>JAUZTA010000007.1:14251113-14262767 GCA_034780835.1 Ctenochaetus striatus
GTAAAAACAATGCAACAAAAACACTGATAAATTTTTTTTTTAAAAATGCAACAAAAAAACAAAAACATAGACTTATCTTCGACAAACAACAAAACCAGACTACATTCATAAGTTAAATTAACTGATACAATTAATTCAAATTTAGCTCATTTACACATTGTCCGTAAACACATCATCAAACTGGCCTTCTCTGCTTTAATCTTTAAGGCCCTAAAGCGATGAAGCAATGAAAAACAGTCTGAATACACTGAGGAAAAGATATTAATGACAGTGTGTAGGTAGTTTCTGTTCCTGTAAATCAAATCTGATCAAACTCAACCTGCATAATCCCAATAAAGCACATCAGCTGAGTTTTTTTGACGGTTAAACCCCAAAAGGTCCAGTGTTTAAGATTTAGGAAGACTATTGCTCGAAAATTACAGAATTAAATCATATCATTTACAGTTTTTGTTTTCATTAGCGTATAATAAGCTGAAAATTACCTTAAAATGAGCCTTTTATATCTAAAGGGAAAATATGTCCTCTTCTGCGAAGCCCACCATGTTGCACCACCATGTTTCTACAGAAGCCCAGAATGGACAAACCAAACACTTTGGTTTTTCATGTTTTTGGTGAGTTTTGCAGTCAGAGTGCAACTTCATGTCTAGATGCCACTAAATCCTACACTCTGGTTCTGTAAGCAATAATGTCTGTGTTTACGTTGTTGCTTGTATACTCAAGAATTTTTAAAGTGATTTTACAGAGAAATGCAAAAGATTTGAGGGCAAGTTTTCAGGGGCTTGAATATTCATTGTCAATTCTTTTCTTTCTCTGTCTGTTATTACTCAAGGTTGGGTTTGTGAAAGGTTGGCCCAAACAGGGAAGGTGCCCATGTTAAACATGGAATATCCCCAGGTGTTGATGCCTAAATTAACAGTCAAAATCCCAATGATGTTCAGCATGAAGCCGGCTCTCACCTGGAAGAGCAGACAGTCATTCTGATCAGTACACAGTATGAGCTCAGTTCCAAAAAAAAAAATAGGGCATCTGCAGATTTTAAAACGTTATAAAAAGCAATAAATTCAAGATGTTAACCTTTTAACTTTAAGCACTTTGATTGCAGCTGTGGACTGTAATAAACAGTCTGTTCAACTTTTTGGGGGGTGTGTTTTAGTGAGCAGACCTGTAGGTAATACAGTGCTTTCTTATTGTGTGGTAATGAACAAGTGTCGGTTTTCCCAAAAATAATAAAAAACCTCCAGGACATGTTGATTAACTTAATAAAATATTTAGAAATAAATGTCAAAACCCACTGCAACCATGACTCACTACTGAGGAATGCTTAAAGAGGCGTACTTGTCAACAAGTGTTTACCTGATTGGTGGACATATGTTTTAATGACGATCATGGTTTCCTTTTTTAGTTCAATCCACCAAAACTCTATCTCATTATCCCAAAATTTCAATTTTATTTAAAAAAAATCTAAGACAAAAAATTGTCTTCTGTCCTGTAGTGACATTTGTCTGGCATCTGTTCCTCTCTTCCTTAAAAAAAGACTCAGCTCTTTGACTGTCATTTGCTTTCAATCCAAGACTCTCAATCGCATCACATCTGAAACACTTGCAATATAGATTGTCTATAATGGAATGCATATGTGAATGACTCTCACCATATCGACGACTTTGAGGTATCCGTACGAGAAGGCGATGGCGTTGGGAGGCGTGGCTACAGGCAGCATGAAGGCCAGAGAGGCAGCGATGGTGCAGGGCAGCATCACATACAGTGGGTGTAGTTTAATAGATACGGCCTATGAAACATGCCAACACATAGTTAAAAACACACAAAAAAAGCTGCGTGGTTTCACCTGTGTGTGCACATGGATATCTGAGTGGTCTACCATTGAGGCCAGTATGGGCAGGAACAGGGTGGTGGTGGCTGTGTTGCTGGAGGCCTCAGTGAACACTGCCACCATCAGGGAGAGCAGCAACGGGATGGCATAGCTGGGCAAATGCTGCAGAGGTGACAGGCTTTCTCCCAACCAGTCAGTCAGTTTTGATACCTGTAAACAAATATTTCAAGGAATAATGTCCATCTTTGAAAAAGACAATTCTGGTATTTTTATATCTGGGCTCTATCTTTACATGCTTGTATGTACAAATGACTCGTGCTTATTAAAAGGTTTGCCGCATGTCTGTGAAAGCTGCAATAAAATCCTTTGGGGCAACTGCACCATCTTTTTGTGTCTACTGAAACTGCTTTTTTCCCACTAAGAGACTGCAGTTATTATTCCAACAAAACCAAAACATGTGAAAACGGGTCCCAGATTAAAAATACTTTAATTTTACTTTGATAAGGTTATTATGCTATGCTAGCGGTGTGGCTCTGCAGTGGCAATGTCTGACAGTCGTTGGACCAGTTTGTTCATCTAACTGGTGTCAGAAAAACATGTAACTCAGGTGCTGATGATGATCAATCAATGTAATTTGGAAGACTTACTCAGGAGAGATTTATCTTACACCTGTGACATAAACATGAAGTTTTAAAAGGAGAAAAACATAGTTCAGGGGTGTTTACCTTACTCCCAGCAGCCAGAGCATAGCCTCCTCCCAGCAGCAGGATAATGTTCCAGGGCATTCGCTCGTGAACGACCTTCCAGTTCAGCAGAGTTTTGGGAGCCTTCACCATTTTACCTGCGAGACCAAGATGAAGTGTGAACATGAAGCAGTAATTAGTTTTAAAGAGCAATGTCACATCTGTTGGGAAATCATCACCCAGTGCCCTAATGAGACGATGATTTCAGGTCACATGAATATCACTGAAGCATTTATCGCAAGGGATTTTCATTTATTTATGTATTTATTATTGATTAGTGGTTTGAAAATGAACACTTCATCAGACCTTTGTCGTCATAGCCGTAGCTTCCAAACCTGGGCAGGCGGGAGGGGATGATGAAGAAGAGCACCGCCACAAAGATAGCGACGGTTCCATCTGTCACATACCTGAGAGGCACAAGATCACATCATCCAACATTTTGTCGTCACAGTAGGAACTACGGAGCTATGAATGTGTAAAGTATTGATGAAAAACATGTTTTTGTGATAAAGCGGCAAAAAGATTTTAAGAGTTACAGAGTTTCTGCACACTTCGGGGAAAAGGAGAAGACAATAAAATAGAGATACAATGACAAGAAAGTGCCAAATTTAAAGTAAAGCCGGTTGAACTCTACATCTTTGAATTGTCAACTTCTCCAAAATAAAATGTGATTCTTTCCAAAGTGGCACAAATAGTTTAATCTCTAAAGAAAGAGCCAACAATTTCATAAACAGCTGCACACTGTAGATCATTTCCTTGTTTTTTCTTTTTTTGGGATTGGTTTACAATACGAAAAACATGAAATACCACCACATTCATTGTTTAAAATAGTTCCAAAAAAACATAGGGAAAGACTTACGTATCGCTCTGATTGAAGAGCACCGTTGCCCAGCCGTCTACGAAGCCTGGCTCTCTGGTGAACCACAGGACCACCTGCAGAATGAAGAGGGTGAGCACCGCCCCCTCAGCAAACTTCATGGGCCCCAGCTCTTTGAACTGCTCCTTTAGCACCTTGTATGCCTCCTTATCTTTGTCCCTATTCACACCACAGCCAAACGTCTCCTTAAAGCTGAGGAGACAAGTGCAAAGACGCTGCAGATGGTTAACAGATCAAGGAAACGTTTGATGTTTGTCAGCTGGTTAAACTTTAAATCATCACATGATGGTTTATAGCGTTTTTTCATAATAGTGTCACAGTTTCATTTATCAATCATCACTTTCTACTATGTTTCCTAAAATACTAATAACACCTTAGTCATGTTGAAGCATACATATGTATCATAAAAAGTGCTGACAGACACAGTCTTAAAGCCTGAGGACAAAAGCTGTCTGTCAATACTTGATGCTGTTTCATCTCTTATCCCACTGCATCAGCAATAGCACAGTATATAGTTGCTTAGATTAATGCCTGATAACAACTTCAGCTCTTTTGCTGAACCTTGTGTCATGAATCTCATATCAGTACAGTGATAAGAAAGTAGTAAATCTAAAGCATGATAATGCTAAATAATGATAATGATAATAACTATGACATGGTAAGACTATAGGTATTATAGCTCATCATATTATAAAGCACTGTTGTTGCAAATACCTAACGGCTTTGTTCAAGAGACAAGTAAGTCATGACTGTGCAGTTTAGCCAGTCAATTTTCATAATATGCAATAAAAAAAGATAATAAATATGTCCATATATATCAAAATCCTCAGCTGAACGCTTCTCATTAACACATGTTCCCTTTCTTGAATCAAAAACCCAAAGTGTAAAAATAACAATTTGCGTTTTTTCAGTTATTAGTCCCAGACATGATATCGTTCTGCAATTTTATACTGCAACACTTCATGTTAGTGCAGCATGCTGGGAATAAGACAAAAAAAATGTTCTTCATCATTGCTCAAAAAAGCATTTGTGGCCGACCGCTCAGGACTGAAGTTGCCTTACTTGAAGCCCAGGAATATTGACTGAAGCCAGACCCAAGCCAACACCAGCATGATCAACATGTTGGGAAAAGCAAAGCCGAACCAGCTGGCAAAGTTGATCACACCCGGATTGTCAGGAAAGAGACTTGAAAAAAGATAAGAAATGTAGAGAGACAGCGATGAGGAAGGGAGTTATAAATAACAATTAGCTGTTACATGTGTGGAATAATACTGTAATGTGTTTATTAATGCCTTACTCGTCAAGTTGACCCTGCAGGATGAGGTTAGGGGTCGTGCCGGTGAGTGTGGCTGTCCCTCCAATGCTGGCGGCGTAACACACACACAGACTCATCCCTTTGTTCAGACGCCCATACTTGGCCCGTGTCTTAGCGTGCTGTGGTGAAACTGGCTCCTCATCTAGAGCTTGAGACATGCAGTAAATTTTAAGTTAATGGGAAGGTTACTGTGAAGAAGACCATAAATCCATCCATCCAGCAGACATTTTCACTCACTGTCCTCAATCTGAGACTTGGTGTCTGGCATTTTCTCGTCTTTCGTTCCCTCTTTAGTTTTTGTGATCTCCAGCTCAAACGCAGGGTTGTCCTCAGCTCCAGCGTGGACCTCCTGTGACTCGGCCTGCGTGTCCGCGGCTTCCAGCTGCTTCAGCACGGCGTTGGCGATGGGCAGCATCATGGCTGTGGTGGCTGAGTTGCTGATCCACATGGACAGGAAGGCCGCGACGATCATGAACCCTATCATTAACCTGTGAGAGAAGGCATCAGACTGAGTATGAGGACAGTGATCAAAGAACACCTTAGTTTTATAAATAATTTTAGTGAGTATTTAAGATTTGTAGCACCACGTTGTTGTCGTTTTTCATGGGAGTTTTTTTTGTCACCATGTTGTTTACTAATGGCCTCTTATTCAATTTCAAATGATTTTTCAATATTCTCTTAAATTCATTATGTTATCCTACTTTATAACAACATGTGTTATTTTTAATCATGAAGAATAACTCAAAATTCCTGAAACATCGCAATCAAATGGTATCTCATGAGCATATCATATCTGTAATTTATCAATACAATTCAAGAGTATTGTGTCTATGTTATTCGTTCATGTTTCAATATACTGAAAAAAGGAAAACTGAACTAGGTCAATAAACAAAAAGTTTCAACAGGATTTTACTTAATCTATGTATATAAACACAGTCCTGGGAATCAACGAATGCAGCTACAAAAAAACAGACATACAATAATCAAATAAATAAAACAACTTAATAAGCTTGACAACGAACATGCCGCATTAAGAAAAAACAAATACTGTAAAAACTCTAAATGCAGAAATGTTTTTCAAAAACAGAACAAATAAGCAAATACAGAACTGCTGCAATTTTCATTAGAAATAAGTTGCAAAACAAACAAAAAGACACTAAAAAGTGATGAACACAGCCAAACACAGCTGTGTTGTTGTTATTTAGAAATCGTAAACAATTGCCTATCTTTGCTGTTGCCCTATTGTAGCCTTTAGACAATTACTAGTCCACCAATTTAAATAATCTTACATAATATCAATCATACAAATTGACCTCTGAAACTAACAATAAGAACTTAAATCACAAACTCCCTCACTCGCAAGCAAGTGCAACTATTTTTACCTTATTTACTGTTTGTTCTGTGAGACTTGCAGCATTTCTTCATCTGTATTTTTCAATTTTGTGTGCTTCCATTCATAAAAGTGTTTTCTCGCTTTGTAGTAGAACTTTCCAAATGCAAGTTATTTAAATCTTATTTCTTTGTTTGCTTTTGTTCTGTCTATATGCATTTGTTTTCCTCAGTTTTTGTGCGTCAACATCTCATTGATTGAGTCTTTTTTTGGACATGTATCATCAGTCTTAATAAATGTGAAGTGGATAAGTATCCTAAAAGGTGAACAAGCCACATAGACTGTTCAAAACATAGTTGTAGTCCCTGTGACAACAGGCTTCTCATGAACCATAGTAAAGCTGAGTTTGTTGCCTCTGACTGTCACCATCTTGGCAGCTTCTTACTCACGGCTAATCCATAAATGGTCACAAAGTTTGAGCAGAGGTAGAGCTCAGACTTATGTTAGTAAAATTATCCGAGCAAGGAAATATATAATTTGCCCTATATTTGCATGAAAAATTCTTCAAGAGGCACTAAAATCCCAAACACACTTGAAAGAGTTTAAGTTCAGTTCAGGTGACATCCAGCACACAGCTGTTAGCATCTTCAGGCCTCAATAAAATTTAAATGGATAACTTATATAATAAATTTTCTACGGTCATCATGAAAGGGAAATTACTTCCCGGAGAGACTTTTATTTTTGTTCCAAGGCTGTAAACACATGTATTTATGCTGTATAGTCGGCCGTATGTGGGTCAACAGGGACTGACTTTAAGTGCCAGCATCATGCAGGGGAGTCCACATTGGCCTAATTTTTCTGCACTAGAAGTTGCCGCTGTCATTACTGTAAAAATCCCTGCACGCCCTGTTGACCCTCTTTTTTCTGTTTTTGCTGTCTGCTGTAGTGGACACAGGTGAGTTGCATCATAAGGCTTTCTTACAAGGATGGACGAACACCGAGCAGAAGCAGGACTCGGAGAGCGATGCGCTTCTGGAGGTTCCAGTGCTCCACAGCGATGGCCACCAACAGGCCACCAATGAACAGTATGTTAGTGTCTTTCAGGTACTCGATACTGACCTAAAAAAGGGATCACACAGAATCTTTAGCAGAAAAATCAAAAATCCAAACACTGCAAGCCTGTGAACTGCAGTAACATGTGAAACCTCGTTCCACACAGACTTAATGTATCATCCATTTTTTAAATGAGCAATAAAGATAAAACACTGGGATCATCAGATTTGTCCTTGTGGGAACGACTGAACAGCCACACCAAAGCTTTTTAAATGCACTGTTAAGTAACTAAGACAAATAAATTTTCCTTTTCTTTTTATTTCATTCTTTTCTCCTGCTGGTGTCCTTTAGCTGTTCTTAAGTTGCTTCTGACCTCTGATCTCCTCGTTTTGGAGACCAAGAAAAGACAAATAATTGTTGTGGTTAGGCAAGGCCACTGGAATCGTTGTAATATCACATAAATTTATCCACAAATCAATGCAACTTAATTTCTTAATGAACTGATTAAAAAAAAAAGTCAGTAAGACTGCTTAGCAAATGCAGCTACATTCAACTTAAGTAGATCGCATTTTTTCTCTTTGGTCCTCTAAGTGCTGGTTTACAAGAGACATGTGGAAGTCCCACAATAAAACTTGGCTCCAAAATGAGAACTAGAACAGAACTCTTAGAAATACTGAATATTTTTCTTTAAAAATTTCTAGAAATGTTATAGTAATGAACAGCAGTTTCTCCCCAAAGGTATCACATAAGTTGATACACAGTGGAATTAAAAGCATGAAGGGACTGTACCTCACTAGCCTTCATGATGCCCATCATGGGCAAGAGGACAAGTGGCAGAAGGGAAGTCACAGCCAGAGGCATACACTCTGTGCACCAGTACAAAGCCATGAGGATAACCACATAACCACATTTTGCTTCCTGTGAACAAATACACACACAAAGACACACACACACAAGTGTTAGGACAAATTAGTGCATGGTTGTCAAGAGATTATTGTGTGATACAGATGCAGATGTTTGATCCAGACAATTACACAAGTAAAAGCAGAGAAAGATGAACACACTATTGAAAGAGACTACAATCAGTGTTTTAGCTTTAATGTTCTTATCGACGGCCTGATGTTTAAAGGCAATAAGACTTTACACATGCAGATAACAGAGACCTTGATCATAACCCTTTATCGGTCTTCAGTGGAATCCCTTTTAAGACAGACTGCTTACTCTACATAAAACCTCCTACCGCCACACGACCTGGCTCAACTCAACTAATGTGCACTTTGAGTCATTTACATTTTATGGAGACCAAATATTTGCATTTTTGCATTCTTTCTGAGGATCAGAAAAGGTGATCAATATCTTGCTCAAGTCTGAATGCAAAGATGCTGAGTTTGAATGGAAAATAGTTAGCTTAGCATGAAGACTGGCATCAAAACAGTGCTAGATGATAAGAAGAAGGTTTGTGAAACTTGCAAGACTTTCATATTTTGTAAACTTTGCACAAACTTATTATATTAAGTTTATTTTATTGTGACAACATTGTGGTGAAGGTGCAGTCAAGGTCGGGTACAAAAACACTTGATTAGGGTTCAGGAAAGCTCATGGTTTAGGTTAAATCGACCTCTCTTGTCAGATCTGCAGACATGAACCCTTGAATTATCTATCCTGGCTTGGTTCCAAAATAAACTAAGGAAATCTAATAAATCTGTCCATCAACACCTATAAAGCTCACTGTTAACACTATTAACACATTGTACATCTCGTTTGTTCAATCTTTTAAAAACTGGAAGTTAAAAAGAAGTTGCAGTTTATGAATTGGCTATTTCTCGGATAGAAGCAGTTGCCAGGCAAAGAAAAGTTTCCAGGAAGAGATGGCTTTCAGCTGGAAAAAAAAAAAAAGAATTTTGTACAGATAATCTTTAAAAAAATGTGTTTTCAGTGAGCTTTGCTGATAAATTGATTTTTTACCTTCAAACAAAACCAGGCTAGCTGCCTCCTCCTGTTAAGCTGAACTAAAAGCAGTTGATATAACCTAATATTTTAAAGTAGCATGTACATTAGAGTGGTATCAAATGTCTTGTTAACTATTAAATAAACAACTGCTTCTTCCCGAAATGTATGAGAATTCAGTTGGTGCTAATAATGACAATTATTATTATTAAAAGTTTTGTTAATTTTATTTGTAAACCAGAAGATTGCACAGATTGCAAGAGTGCCCGTAGACTGCTAATCCCTGCAAGCTGTGTCTACCAGACAACTAAACTAGTTTTTGATAACTTGCCACCAGAAGAGTCAATAAAACTGTTAGTAATCACATTTATGATACTTCCTTGAGCACAAAGTCACACATGCGCACAAAATTGATTTGGTTGGTTAGTCTCAAGTTGAGCATTTTGTTTGAATTTACCAATTGACACACACATAGAGTTGTTTCTGGAAATACATAGAGACAGATTATTTGTTGCAACTATAAAAGTTGTTAACAGGTTGTTCTCAAAAGATTTAAAATCAAACTGTTAATTTATATGTGAAACGACATGCATTCTCCCTTTGCAATCTTTAGGAGGACAGTATTAGCCATGCATCATATTTGTTCCAATGTGATGCATGTATGTCCTTGTTTGATGAACACCTGTGACATGCACTACTAAACAGTGAGGTGCAAAAAGTAGAAGTGCACAGGTAAGGAACAAATATATAGCTAAAACTGTTACCTCCTTTGGACTCTAAAATGCACTTTTGATTTTTCAGTCAAGATTAACATAGATTAAAACACTAAGTCAATTAAAACGAATGTCCATGAACACACACTCACCGGTGTAGGGCTTCTTAGCGGCAGGGGAAGGAGTAAAATCGGAGTGAGAACGATGATGAAGTAGTTTCTGTGGTACCACAGCCACTTCAACCAGCGAAGTTTGTCTGCCATGGTAAAACCAACAACCAACACAAAGAGGGGGGAAAAAAATCCAGAAATGCACAAGTGAAGCCAAAAAAGGAGCGACGTGTTTCTCAGAGAACCACTGAATTATGAGCGTAAAACGACTGCAATCTACTCTTTCAACCTCTAGTGGTATATCAAACATTAACTCAACAACATAGAGATCACAGTCCTACACAGAGAGGTGAATGAAACTACTGGGGAAGAGAGAAAAAAAGTGACGCTGTAGATGTAGAGATTAGACATGGAGGGATTAGCAGATGAATGAAAAAGATAGCTGATTGTAGCTTTGTCAGGGGGTTTTCTGAAGGTCAGTGCACGTGTCAGGATAAAAGGAATACCCAGGGTATAAAGCTTCTTACAGTCTACTACCAGGTCCTTAATTTTGTTTCCAAATGTAGTTATGACTTCAGTTCAATAAACACTAAATTGAAGTTAGAAAACAAAACCATTTTAATGTCCACTCTGTATCATTACTAAAGCACAATAACTTTTCACCTTTGAAAGAAAATCAATACATAAAGTTCTTCCCCAAATAAAAACATGGATGAATGAACACTCCTTTTTACTTTTATTTTAATAATAAAACACTGCTCTAAATGCTTTTTGCTCGTCTGTGACCAGTAGTTTGTGGTGGCAAAAAATGTTCATACAACTCAAGTTTAAAGACAATCCTTTCTTATTTAAAAGTAGGTTTTGTGAAAAAATTAAATTGACAAACTCAATCCAGTTAATCCACAACTTTCTTATTTACATGTTAGCTAACAAGCTAATCCAACGTAAATCTATGTTTTTTCGTGCAAGTTTGTCAGATTTGATTAAACTAAAAAATGTTTTTTAAACATAATTAAACCGCCTTGATCACAAAAGACAGTCTACAATGTGAAAACATGCAATGTTTGACTTTTCTACACATGGCTGCTTTGTGTTTACATGCTAAGTTGCAAAGTTAACTACACTTCAGACAAAGCTCTGTAGGTCTACTCACTTTAGGGGGTATTGCTTTTATTTTTGGCACTGTTTCTCTTTGAAGGCTTTGTCGAGATGTTATTTAAAACATATCAGCACCCTTAAACTTTAAAGTGCCTCTTCACCCACATTTAAAGGTATTTAAAAACACTCTGCCCTCTAAGCTGTTGGTTGACCCAGTGATGGTAGCCAGGAGGTTGCCCAGTGAAAGCAGCACCAAGATGGCAAGCAAGAGGAAACACCGAGGAGATTCGGCTAGGGGACTCAGATGAAAAGTCTGTTATGCAACAAAATCAATTAATTATTTGCTTGTAACTAGCTAATAACATTACTGGCTGTGCTAATGCTAACTGTGATTGTCTATGCTTAAGGCTTCAGGTTTCTATGATTGGCTTTTGAATTTGTGACATACTTTATCTGGTTTGGGTATGTGTTAAAAAGTCAGTAGGCTATAATTAAGGTCTGACATTATGATATATTTTGAGTGGAGGGGACCTTAAACTGACTTTTTTTTTTAAATCTTACAATAAGTCTGACATCTACATTTATTCTTGTTGTTTTTTTTCAAGAACATATTATATTGTTGATATGATCTTTCACAACA
>JAUZTA010000007.1:14293995-14307821 GCA_034780835.1 Ctenochaetus striatus
AGTGAGGACATCTTTGCCAGTCCTCAAAATGTTGAAGGTTTGAAGGTCAAGACTCAGTTTCAACGGTTAAATCAGAATTAGGTTTAGATTCGGTTTAATTAAAGTCATGTAGACGTGTAGTCAAGGATATAAGTACCTTTGAGTGTTTGTGTGTTTGTGTGTGTGTGAGAGAGAGAGAGAGAGAGAGAGAGAGAGGGAGAGAAAGCGTGTGTTTTGACCTCTGACTTCTCAAAGTTCAGCAGCAAGGCACAAACACATTAGCACATCAGCTAACAAGACTGCTGACTGAGAAGAAAAACACACTGCGGCTAATGGAGCATGAAAATGAGAGGAATGAATCCTCATTCATTAACATGTTGTGTGGTGCGAGAAAGAAATGTTCTGAACATGAATATATTGCATGTCTGTGTCTGTGCTGCATTGCTTTTCCAGCTCAGTGGTGCTACCAGAGCCAGTACTCCTGTGATGACACATGCAGAGGTAAGACCCGTGCAAATATTCTAAAAGTCCAAAATTGAAATGGCACATTGACCTGATAGATTTAATCAGTTATAACATATCAATGTTGTGTTTACAGCTTGTTTTGACTTTAATTAGGCTTAAAAAAGGACTGAATCAAGCAACTGAGGTTATGATAACCCAACTTTTAGTACTTTACATACATGAAACTCTAAAATTAATAGATCCTACAGTACCCACAATGCAAATCAGTTGTATCTTTCTTCAGAGCCATTCCACCTTCCTATATGCCCATGTTCTTTTAAATACAGCGACAAACACTGTTCTCTCGGCATGGGTAAAATAAATAAGGGTCAGTCAGTGATGCCTGAACCTCAGTGATGTTGCTTTTGCTGTTTGTGTTGTTTAGACCCCAGCCGCTGGGCCGCTCAGTTCCCCAGCTGTGGAGGATTACGCCAGTCACCTATTAATATTGTCACCAGCAAAGTGCATGTCAACAGCGCCCTTCCACCCTTCAGCTTCATCGGCCACACCAACACAGTCAACATTACAGTGGAAAACAAAGGACACTCTGGTAATGAGGAGTCTTTTTATTGTTCCTTTCACTTAAAGGCCTTTTTTTTGTCAGATTTTAAACATCTCTGGTTTGCTTGTTCCTTGTAGCTCACTTTATTCTACCAAAGTTGGTCCGACTGACGGGTGGAGCACTGCCTGGTAGCTACACAGCCGCCCAGTTTCACTTCCACTGGGGAGGTAATGGGAGACCAGGCTCAGAGCACACCATCGATGGAGAAAGGTTCCCCATGGAGGTACCCCACCCAAGCCAATATCTCATTTGTTGTTGTTAAAAAATAAAAATGTGCTCTGTTAACATCTTTTAGTCCACACAAGCATCACTTATTAGACTCAACCATTAGAGATTTTCAGCATTGCTCATACCACAGCACACACCATTAACAAAAACCTGCTTAATTTGTAGCTGAATCACAGTCCTGTTGTTGTGCATTCTTAGACTGTACCCTATCAGTGTTTATATTCGTGAGACAATATGTGGTGGTCAAATAGGCTCAATCTTGGTAATTAAAGCTGTGTTAAAGGTCAAGTGTTCAGAATTTAGTGGCATCTAGAGGTGAAGTTGCATGCGTCTCCTGAAAAACACAAAGGGTTCCTTTCAGAGCCAGCTGCTGGTTTGTCCAGCTTTTTCTAAGATAATGACACAATGACCCCTATATTCAGGTGATTATACACTAATGAAAACATGCTTATAAAAAATATTCCACATTTCTGCCATATTCTGTTGATAGTAGACCCCCCCAAACCCCACCTTTAATAGGTACAAATTTCATTTAAATTGTTTTTTTGTGATTTTTATCTTTCATTATATGCAGTTCGTATTACCTGCTGCAGCGTTAGGCACAGTAACCATACATGATATAACATGGTAGAATGTGATGTTTATTAAGATAATAATGCAGTTTTATCAAATCAGCCAATTAGAGGGAAAACTTTTTAAAGCCATGTTAACTAAATCACCCATGGAGCAGCAATCAGAGGGCAATAAACATTTTAGGAGAGGTTGTTGTTACACAATGCACTGTGGTATAAAATACACTCCACTATATTATAGCTCATGTTGCTGTGTTCTGGGTTTTCAGCTGCATATAGTCCACATCAAGGAGCCATATGGCTCTCTGGCAGAGGCAGAACATGATATGGCGGGTATAGCTCTGCTTGCCTTCCTGTTTGAGGTAAGACATTAAGATGTGATCGTCTGCATGACTCTGCATTTTGATTAATTTGGAAAAAAAAAGAAGAAGACTATTTAGGCTTGCGGCATAGTGTTGATGGTGTATTCCTCACAGGAAGCAACGGATGATCATCCTCATTTGGATGCAGTAATAGCTGCTTTGGGCCGAGTACAAAACAACGGTATGAGCTTTGTTACTTGAATGTGAAGAACATAAACAGCCCTTTTTAACAGTTTAAGTGCTTTTAAACTTTTAATGAAATCACATTGTACAATTTTACTAAATCCTAAACACGCTTCGACACACCTCTCCTCCCTTGTTTCTGTGTTAAGGCAGCACCACAGTGATTCCCAACTTTCAACTCAGTGACATTATCCCATCAGCGAAGGAGCTCCACAGTTACTACCGCTACGTGGGCTCCATGACAACTCCAGGATGTGAACAGGCAGTGGCATGGACATTGTTTCACAGGACTCTGTCCATCAGCAGTCGACAGGTGAGCTACTGCACAGGCTAATCATCATCTTGAACATTTGAACTGACTTTTGGCATAAAATACAGAGACACTCAAACCATTTGGAGTTCCCAGCCAGAGAGTTAGGAAGAAAGTTGGCAAACGTGAGTAAACATAATGTGAATAGAACTTAAATACAATACTTCACTTGTGAAAATCTCTATCTGAGTCAGTTAAATTTTCACCTGCAATGGATGCTGTTTGACAGTGACAATAACAATGTTAATGAACCCACTACTACATGCTGTAGTGAAACTGACATTTGTAGAAACATTACATTATACTCCAACTTTAACTATTGAATGTTGCATCTGCACTCACTGTCTTTCCTGCATTAAGCTACCCAGTAACTCTCTCTTCTCTGCTCCAGCTGGATGCCATAACTCGACAGTGTCGATTCTGGACAGGACAGCCCATGACTGACATCTTCAGACCTACGCAGCCTCTGGACGGCAGAATCGTGTACTGCTCCAAGGCCGGTGCAGCTCTATCGAGTGGGATTCACTTGTGGCTCAGCATCCTCTGGGTTGTGCTCTGGACAACAGGTGTGATGCACTGACTCAGCACATGAGAGCAGCTGATTAAAGTGAGAAAAGCTACTGTATGTATAAAGGCAACTTTTACCTGTGTGATAGTGAAATATCCAACTGCTAATTGAGTTTATGGTTATTGAACAATATGCCAGCTGGATTGCAGATAAAGTAGAGCCCAACAAATTTATCACGATTGCCATGACAGTGAGAAAAGTTACTGTGCAAACTGAATCTTTGTTATTGTTTTTTTTTTTCATTAATTTGGTGAGATTACTCAACAATATCAAAAAGAGTGTGTGTGGGATTTAGTGGCACTTGCTGGTGAAGTTGCAGACTACAGCCAAAGGAATATTCATCTGCTCACCCTCTTTTTCAGAGCGTGAGGAGATCCTTCTGTGGCAAAAGGCCATCTCTAGAACCAGAGTTTGGTTTTCTATCTCCAAGATCGCATAAAGGTTTTGTGAGAAAACAAGCATCAATGGAAAAAATATATTGTTCACCAAAGGACCACCATATTTGGTTCAGTGGCATCTAGCAGTGAGGGTGCATCGGTGCTGCACAACTCACCAGAAACCGTAAAAACTCACTTAAGAGCCAGAGTTTGGATTATCAAGTTTGGACTACTGTCAAAATATGGTGGTGCAACATGGCGGACTATGTGGAAGAGGACCCACCCCCTCTGTAGATAACGAAAACAAAAGGATTTTTTATTTTCAGGTGATTTTCCACTAATGTAAAATATACGTATGAATATTATATTCAATTTATGCAATATCCAACAAATAAATCCCCTCTAAATCCTACACACCAGACCTTTATAGAGAGTGTCATTTTCCTAACACCTGGTAACGTTTGTTGTCCTTTGTATCCGTGGGTTTATTCACACTTAATGTTCTCTTATATGTACATTTATTTAAGAATATTAATTTGGACCACTCTGGCAGCATGGCTCTAGAGAGGGCAACATGGGTTTTTCGTCTGGTCCACCACTTTGGCCCAAACTGAAAATCTCAGCAACTATTGGATAGAGCACAATGAAGAATGAAATTTCATTCAGAAATTCGTGTCTGGATGAACTGTTACATTAATAACTTTGATGTTTCTTTTGTATTTGTATTGTTGCTCCATCATCAGGTCAAAACTTTCAGTTCGTCCAATACTTATACTAATAATGACATTCCCATTAGTCTCATCCAGCCTCTATGTCCTATTTAGTGCTAATCAGCAATGTTAGCATGCTAACACTTCACACTAAGATAGCTGACATGGTAAACATTACACCTGTTTGACATAAGCATGTTAACATTGTCATTGTGAGTGTGTTACAGTCTAGAGTCTCACTCAGCTGCAGGCATTTCTTCAAACTATGGATCAATAGTGAAACTGACTCTGCACTCATTATCCTTAGATTAGTGGACCGTTTGCCAAGCTCACCTTTGGATATTAATCAGTTTTCATGTGAGTTTTATCATCTTGCGGTGTGTAAGGAGCACACAGCCTTACCTCAGCAGGACCTTATGTCAACTTTCTCTGTTTTTTTGTTGTCGTCAGGGGTCAATACTTAATCTTTGCACAGCATGTCTTTCAATCAAAACTGTAGAGTTAGGGCCTTACGATATTTTTTACAATATTTTTTCTTAATTACAAATTCAGGTAAAAGTAGTACAATAAGATTAGATAATTAAGGCATTTCCTATGTGTAGCGTACACTTGTTTATTTGTGGAAAACCAAATAAGTTCTAACTGTACATAAAAAACTGTAATTCTCCACCAGAGTAAAAACTTCTTTATTCATGCTCATGATATGATCCTCCAGTTGTCTAATGCATTGCTATAATATCGAATCAACATTTAAATTACAACCAGGGATAAGTGTGCTGCAAGATTTACAAATGAATTTATTTGAACTTGCTTATTAGGGATTAAAACTGATTGTTAATTTCCTGTCAATAAAATCTGCTTCCTGATTGTTTCTGTTTCTTGAGCCTTTTCGTGGAAAGTGTCTGTATAAACACCCTCAGAAAACATACATAAAACTTTTATGTTAAGATTGTCTAGCCCTGTTTTGGTACTCTGTGTGGATCTCATCAACATTTGAGTTTTATGAAATGAACCAACTGCTAATTGACAGTGATATTATTGGATTATGTGAACTATGTGCGATCACTGAATTGTCCAGACAAGTGGAAGGCCACAAACATCACTGATCTGTGACTTTTTTGACATGTAAGGTTGTTTTTGTAAACAAACAAACAAACAAACAGGAAACAAAACACTAGCCCCTCTGTTTGATAGCACCACACACAGTGTGTGTAGGTCTCTACAAGGAGATAAATTACATCAGATGCCAGTTGTGGAAGTCAGTCAGACTTAATGGACAAAATTTAAGTACCATTAATTTATTTTGTCTTATATTTTACAGGTGCCTTCAACACTTATAGCACTCTCAACTCATATTAGCACTCAAATATAAAGGGTAGTTTTTATTTTCATGAACTTCATTGATATTTTTTTAATATATTCACATAATATTCTGGTTTCGGCAGTAACACAGGGATCCCTGATTGAATTTCATTCTACAACCTTATATTGTAAAATGACAATTGATCTTGAATCTACTGACATGTCGTACACCTAGAGAAGACTGTATGAAAGGCATCGTAATTTTCAAGTCAGTCCCTTTATCCTTAATTTAAAAAAGGCAGTGAAGGTGGTTCAGAATGTGAAGGTGAATGTCACTGTGCAAATTTCTTCAGCCAGTTCCTCAGATGTTCCACCTGTGCAGCAACACTACCGCTGGCTGTTCCTCCAGGAGCTCTGTACTGCTCCACGCTGCTCCTGTAGTCCCACACTGAGGACACGTCACTTTCAAACAGAGGGCTGAAAGAGATGGAACAGAAACACAGACGAGAAAGTGGGCGGAGATACAGGAAATCATGACATGAAGCAGTTACAGGAGGAACTACAGTGTTTAATAAGGGATTTTAGGCCTTTAGGTATAGTTGGTGTGAGTGAATAAGATGTGTTTGGTCACCTAATAGCGCTCAGGTCTTCCACAGTGAGTTGATTCAGGGTGACGTTTTTAGATTCAGCTGTGAAAACAGCTTTACCAGAAATACCATGGGCCTCTCTGAAAGGCATCTGCAACACAGAATAACACAGGGTTACACTAAAACACACACAGAAATGTAAAACCATACAAAATACTCATGTTGTGAGACTGTTTTACTAGCAACGGTGTCTTAAGACTAATCATGTCCACATCACACAGATTTTTATTTTCTTTGAAAGATGTCTTCAAAATAAGTTTTTGATTTTTTTTTAAAAAACAATTTGTATTTAGATGGAAATACCCGATGCCTAATGCTTAAACCTAAACACTACTCACCCCCTTCCTCACAAGGTAGTAGGCCAAGTCAGTAGCCAACATGTCAGGGCTGAGGGCGGCTTCCATCTCAGTCCGGTTGATCTGAAACGCAAAATTTTGAACAACCAAAAAATCATAAGTTGGGCTGTAAAAGCAAATGGAACAAAAACTGCTTGACTTGAACTTCTGCAACTTGCAACTTTCACTTAGATGTATGTACAACTTTTATACAAAATAAAAACAAGCAGTCGGCATTCTAAATTTAAAAGTTTAAATCTTTAACCAAATTGTACCCATAGAGCTTGGCTGTGTTTTTATGTAAATGAACAATGCCTTAAATCTTTGACCTTGAGAGTTGACATGACGCCAGTTGACACCTGCAGCACAGCATGAACAGTATCGTAGCAGTCAAACATGGCCTCCTTATCCTCCTAAAGATATGACAACAACAAAGACAGTATAACAAAAAAAAGTCAGAGAGGAAATGTCTTGCACAAAAAGTCTTTCCCATGAAGAAAAAAGCACACAAAGACAAATTCTCATACCTGGAGGTCTTTGTTGTAGGTGCTGGGCAGGCCCTTAAGTGTAATCATGAACCCTGTACACTGAAATGCAGACAACATTGAGATGAGTGTGCTGCTCTGTTTCAGAAACGCTGTGAGGTTCATCCAAAAAGCTGTGACAGCAAAGCACTGAGGGCTACCAGGTTTGATTATGCAATGCTGGCTTTATGACACATGAGGGCACTGCTTTTCCATATGCAGCCTAGCAGACGGTAATATTAGTAAAAAGTCTGTTTTTATATATGCACACCTGGCATGATTAGGCTTTCACATTATGTATTCTGTTTTATAATCTGTCCGAAAAAAAACATGGTGGGCTCTCATAAAGGGCAAACAGATGATTAAACAAAACGTTATCGTTAGTCAGAGGTCTTACTCTGCCAAGAACACGACCTGCTTTACTCCTGATCAGCTCCAGACTGTCTGCATTCTTCTTCTGGGGCATAAGACTGCTGCCTGTGCTACACACACACACACACACACACACACACACACAGAACAGGTAAGGGCAATGAAAGAGAAATATGGAAGAAGGACCAGGCTTCATGAAATGTGCAGCAGTTCATTGCAGTAACATGAATTAACTCATGAGGCCAGACTGACAGCTGGAAGTGACATCAGTGAGAGTAACAACATTTACTTGTGTTTTCGTTTGCTTTTGATTTCATACAGCGTGTAACATCAGGTTTTGACAGCTTCAATTTGCATGAGCTCTGGCTGTTGAATTAGCTTAAACATGAGTGTCAAATTCACAAAAAAAATCAACAGAAGAAAACCTCAATGGAAAAATTATACTACAATATTGTCTATTTACATTAAGAACTCTCTTGTTAAATTTTGAACATGTTTCATTTTTTTTTCTGAATAATATCTTCCATCAGTTTCCAAGTCCTTAAGCAAACACAAAATGCTTGTGCTGGGGTTTATGATTAGACCTTAATATGAGACCCTACACCAGTGAGACCAGTTTGACAAAAAAGTATTTCAGTATATTTTAAGATGATTCAGAACAGCAATTTCAGGATCACATAATATCACCAGACTGACCTGTAGGCATCAGAGAGTGTGACAAAGCCGAACTCTTTTGTGCTGTACAGCAACAGGTCCTCAGCCATCTTACTGAGATGGGTCAAACACAACGAGGCCCAGAACAAGAACTCCGCTGAGGAAAAACACACACAAACATTCAAACACAAAAAGACTCAAGCTGCATTTCAGTACTCACATTGTCATACTATTCAGGATGTCAGAAAAATATTTTTCTACATCCCAAAAACATTTCAAATGCAGTTGGCAAAAATACCAAGTGCTCTCAGAATCATCCAGCCACCCTGCCAGCTGGGCCACCCCAGGAAGAAGAGGGGAGAGAGCTATGATAAGAGCCACCAGTTCAGCTGGGACTTAAGTCTGGTACTGGCTGAAATCTAGTAACAAGAAAATAAAACAACTCCTGCGTCCACACCTTTGCAATTATCTTTTTCCAAGGCGACTTGAATGTCAAGGTGAAATGTTTGGACAAAGTAATAATCGCAATTATATAGACATTTCACACAACAGTATGGACTTCATGAGGGCAGCTACACCATGAAAAAGTATGAAAATTTTAAGCACAGCTTTTGAGAAACTCAGGAACATTCAGATAAAAAGTCTAAAAGCAATTTGCATGTGTTTTAATTGCTGGCATCTATTCATGTATAGCTGTCATGCATGATCTACATACCAACAAAGTCCCTTTGGCCTGTGGCATCCATGCTGTTGAGACTGATGTCATCAAAGTCCAACTCTACAGATGTAAAAGAGGAGAACTTTTGGAGTTTCAGTTAAAATACTCTAAAACAGGACAGTAATGTTTTGATTAAGTTTTCAGCCTGACCTTTCCGCAGCAGCTCCCTATCAATGTCAAACGGTGTCCCAGCGATGGCACCACTGAAAAAATAAGAATTGTTCTTGTTAAGTGAACATGTCTTCGGATAGAAATCACCGTCACACAGTTAAGCGTTGAGTCCACAGCATACCTGCCAAGAGGTAAAACATTAACCCTTTTCTTGATTTCCTGGAGCTGATCCACATCTCTGCTTAGAGCAACAGCATGACTAAAAGTGTGAATGGGGAAAGAGAAGCACAACCATGAAGAATAAATCCTCAAATATGAAAAGGTGTGAGACTTGAAACATAGTTTTTTTGCTTTATTAAAAGGTCACCTTAGAATCCAGTGGCTCCATCTGATTGGCTGGGCTCTCTGAATGTGGGTGTAACCAGGAAACAGGACATCAATTTCTCTGAGGTTCAGAAAGAGGTGACAACACAAACACCTTTAAAACATCATGTTTCAAAATCATGTTTTAAAATTATGTTTGTTTGTGTGTACCAGTGTGTACGTGTCTCACGCTGATGCCCGCTCCACCATGGTAGATATCAGCTGCAGGACATCGCCTGTCAGGGTTGAGATGGCATCTCGTAGCCATAGTCTCATGTCAGTCACAACCTGGTCCACCCAAACACAGTAATGTGTCATGATACTTCATCAGCTAATCCTTAAATGTAATCATACAAAGGTAGCAACTCAAAATAAAAATTAAGTCAGTATAGTTTTGATAATGTCAAAAAGACAGACCTGGTCATTTCTGCTTCTGCCAGTGTGCAGCTTTCCTGCTGGTGCACCAATGAGCTCCTGAAAAAGACAACAAGAAAAAGGACTATAACATTTGACATTACGGTCACCACCAGTCCTTCAAAGCTGAAAGGAAACAGTTTATTTACAGCCTCATCTGATACAATCGAACACAGTAATGATCAATGAGTTCCTAGTTGATTATTCTCCCATATGCTCCAAGTGATGTTGACACTTGAAAGATATGATACATATCTGCAATTCTATTTTTACTTATTTATTGTCAACAATCCCATGAAGAGGGCAAACAAGTCCATCACGCAACAGTGCAAAGTTTTGCTCTGAACTGAATGGAAAAACTCAATATGCCTCACCTTCAGCCTGCGTTCATTGGCAGTGTGAATGTCTTCATCTCCAGGTTGGATCACAAAGGCACCTTTGGACCATTCTTCTAAAATCTGGAGGTTAGATAAAGACTGTATCTCTGAAAAGGCACATACATACGGTAGATTTTTTTTAATTGTTGAAAGTAGCATACATACAGAGGCACTGAAATCTCTGCAGTATTTACCATTTGTGTTGATTGTTTGCACTGAATTATCAGAGTCATTTGTGTTTTCTCTACTGTGTTGCCTGGTGTTGCTTTGTTTGACAAAGCAAATGTCAGTGTGCGGAGAGCATCCTGAAAAGTGACCTGACTGAATGTGAATGAAAGAAATACTGCAGCTTGTCACATGGTCACAGTATTGTTTACCACACACTCAGCGGAATACAGAGAGGAATTCTGCGCCATGGCACATTTTTAGCTGTTATTTATTAACCCACAGAGGGGCAGGCAGTGACACATATACCCACAGAGCAGCTGGAGTGGATTTACTTGAGTATATTTATAGGAGAAAAGCGTGTTATTAGGTTCAAGACCAGTCAGCCTAGTGATTTCTAGCATTATGCTAAAGGTGAGTTTTTCCGGTGAACCTTAAGTTTTTTCACCTGATCCAGCCCGTGTAAAATTTGGTTCATCTCGTCCGTGGTGACAAGCTTGGCCTTTTCCAGAGCTTTCACATAAGCCTTGCTTCCTCGGATGTCAGCATCCCACATCCTCTGGTCATAAGCAATGGATGCATTGAACTTCTCCATGATGGGATCGGTGTTTCCCACAAAACGACCTCCCCAAAGTTTACTTCCCTAAAGAGCAGCAGAAACAGAGGGGCAATAATGCTAGTACACCGCTACAAACATGTTAGCTAAACTAAGTTACAACACATTTAGCAGGATATAGAGCCGTGTAACACAGAACGGACAGCGAGCGGAGAAGAGGAGGCGTGAGTCTGACAGTTTGTTTTAGCCTCCAGCTGAGTGTTAAAACAACAATGCGTGCATTCCTGTGCTAAAAGCTAACAGTGAACGTTAGCCTAAACCTCACCTCTGTATTCGCCATGTTTACCGACGATGTCTGTCTGTAACGATTTGTATAGAAGTTGTTTAGTCCGAGGGAACGTTGACGGCCAACGGACAGAATTCGGTAAAGCTGGTTCCGACCAAACAGAACCACAGCTCCGAGTGACGTGACAGCATGATGTGCGCATGCGCAGTATGCCTCCTTCAATCCCACTATTATGCCATGCCGATTAACAAGGTACTTTCTTTACACCACAGATACTGGATACACGAGTAAAGATATCTATCTAAGATCTTAAATAATCATTACTTCTTGTACTGAGTCAAAACATTGTTGCAATCACAGCAAAGAAAATTGTGGTCAGACACCAGAAACTGAGACCGAACCTCCTCTCTTTTGTACACCTCCACCCACTTTTCTCAGTGCCAAGCATACTATACTACATCTACACAACTACATTTACAACTACAACTACATCTATAGCTGTATTGGCTTTAAATCTTTTACATTTTATTGAAGTTTTAATTTAAGATGTGATGGTTCTTAGTGATCTTAATTTGCTGATTCAATTAAAACTCAGCATACTGCCATTGTTACTTGTGTTATTTAGCAAGTCACTTAACACATGTCTTATTGCACAATATTAACTCTTCCTGCCAGCATATGTCTTATACCCTTGATAAATAAGAATAAAGAACTTCATGGATTTTCTCTGTATCATTATATATCATTCAGTAACTTAATAAAAACACTTTGTGCTGACGAGCCTATGGGTACAAATGCATTCATTAAATAAACATAATGATTAACAATCCTCCAATCGCACATGCTTTAAGCCTTGCATGTAATCAAACAAATCCTGAATAGTCCCTCACTGTAAATGGTCCCAGTGACATTGACAATGTGAGAAAATAGAAAAAGTTATTATGGGGAAGAAGTTTACTTTTGCAAACATTAGCATCTAAACTCAATTGAAAGACACAGCAGACAAATGTAAGGGCAAATAACTTGACAGGCAGTATAAGGAACTTCCTTTTGCCATCATTTGACATCAGCCTGATTGGTCTACACCAAATCACACCCAGGGCTCTCTTTATAAAAAGACTTTGCGTGCGGTAATTGCGCTCTCTTCCTGCTGGAGCTGGTTGTTGTGCCTAGTGCTGCATACACTCTGCACCTCTTTCGCACTTCTTGCATCAGAATCCTCAGCGTGAGTTGAAAGGACAAGCAGACAGAATGGTAAGTAACTGTTCAGCTAAAAAAAAGACTTAGAAACTTAAACTTTCTTTTTCTTTTAGCCTCTCTTTCTCTCTTCATATTAGAGTTAGATGGATTTTATTATCCCTTTAATGCTCAGAAATCTGAATTTATGTAATGGAAGTTTTTAGGACATGTCAGCTGAGAATTAAAGGAGAGGAATGAACTAGGAGAGCTACATATGACTACAAGGTTTCATGAGTGATTTCTGTACTCCTACTCACTGAAAGTTAGACTGTTCTTCTCAGGAGAACCAAATTTCTTTCAAGGTTGTGCGATGAAATGGGCGGGAGAGTTCATCCATGGTGACAAGCTTTGCCTTTTCCAGAACAAAGTTTACTTCCCTAATGAGCAGCAGAGACACAGGGACAGTAATGCTAATACACCGAGTGCATTTCCGTGCTAAAGCCACTGTTGAGTAGAGTTAATTTTTGAAAGTAGCTTGTTACATTACAAGATTACTGCCATTCAATAGTAACTTGTAACCTTACAGTGTTACTTGTTAGAGTACTTTTGTGAAACCAAAAAAAAAAAAAATTGTTGCAGTTCCTTGTGGTTAACCCTTCTAGACATATTAATCTAAACAGAATCAGATGTTATTGAAGTGACACATACAGCCTGAAATAATAACATAGAACTTAAACTTACCTATCGATTGCTTGTAAATAAGATTTACTCAGTAAAAACACAAGTGACAAGGAATCCTGCTGATTTAAAATTGTACAAAACCAGCTTTACTGTGCTGTTTGAATATAATAACTGTTACATTTTGGTTTTATTTTATACTTCCCATGTTTTTAGTTTATGAGGACAAGCATTGCCTCAAACTTTTTTCTTATGTATCTTGTTAAGTTGTAACATGAACTTTTTACTTTCTTTGGCTTGCATTGGACTGTGTAAGTTTCATTTCTTCGGCATTGGTCTGAAAAACGAAACTGTGTTCCAGAAAAACTGAGCTGCTTGTTGCGTAATTTAAGGGTGTTTTCCACACTCTCATGAAAAGATCAGTGGTCAACCACATTTCTTGTACACAGCTACATCCACCTTCAACATCTTTGTTTAAATATCACAGTCATTTTCAAGTCACAAAGACAGACGTTTACTGTAGGTCTTTAATATGTCATCATATTTCAATGCCCGTCTTTTAACCATATTTTACTGCCTTTTCCTGTGAATAAGATTCCACATCATCTCCTGTCATGGTAGTTAAAACTCAGCTGGAAACATCAAATTTATTTATTTAATTTTAGACTGAAAACGATGGATAAATGGAAAAAGTTGCTAAGTTTCTTCTGTGTAGTGATTTATATGGGATTAGCTATTTACTCCCGCTTTATGTCTCTTATCAAGGAAAAAATGAAAAAAAAAATGACAG
>JAUZTA010000007.1:14307921-14321335 GCA_034780835.1 Ctenochaetus striatus
GTGATTGATTAATGTTTAAACATGCATTGATAATAATTTATAACATTTATTTTACAGAAAAGAAATTCATCGAAGGCTGGGAAAGCTGCCAGGGAACCTGACTTACAAGAAACTGTTGACAAGCTTATCATCAATTTCATATGTGATAGTGTGCTGCCATTTTCAGTGGTAGAACAAGAAACTTTCAAAAAAATAGTTACCACTTTGAAGCCTGAAATCAAAGTCATCTCCAAAAACGTAGTCACTAATAGAATCCGTAAAGCTGCTGAGAACATGAAAAAGAATCTGACTGAAGAACTGAGTAAAGTCGCATATATTGCTTCCACTGCTGATTGTTGGTTAGCTCATCAGAAACAATACCTTGGTATCACAATTCACTGGATAGATGAAGGATCCCTGGAGAGAAAATCTGCGACACTGGCTTGCAAAAGATTAAGAGGATCTCAAACATTTGACAGGCTTGGCCGTGCTATTTACGAAGTCTATCTTCAATACAAGATTGAAAAAAAAGTCGTAAGAACCACAACTGATAATGGGCGCAACTTCATCAAAGCTTTTCAATTTTTTGGAACTCACAGTGTTGCTGAAGATGAGGAAGATGAGGTAGATGAAGAAGAAATAGACACATATGCACACTCAGGGGATGATGTATCCGAGTTAGTTGACGGGGTCAGATCATTGGAGATAGGAATTGATGAGGATAAAAAAGACCAAGATACAAATTTAAGAGGTGATAAAGAGTCTAGTCCAGAACCTCAGCTCCCCCCTCACCAACAATGTGCATGTCACCTTCTACATCTTATTGTGACAGAAGATGTGGAAAAGCTCCAGGTCTACCTTCTTCTCTACCATGCAGTCTTTGCTAAATGCAAGGGCATTTGGAACAAAGTTCAGCGATCTCATTTGGCAAGTGAAGTGGTAGAGAAAACCTATGGGTTAAAGATCATTGCCCCCAAAGCAGGAAGGTGGAATTCAACCTACCTTGTTTTTGAAAGGATATTAGACCTCATTGATAAGAAAGGGGGAAAAGAAGTCTTTGACGGGATGTGTAAGAAGATCGAGGTGAAAACGTGAGTTAAATGAAATGTTTACCATATATGCAGCCTATGAAGTTTTTATTGGTCACACACTTTAAAAACATGCACTTTAGGCCCCCCTTTGATTATCTAATACCATGGCTTGTAAGGTAAAAAAAATGAAGGATAAAAATAGTTCATCTGTGTTGTAAACTGTTCATGTTGTATCTTACAGGTTGAACTCCAAAGAAGTTGCATTCCTCAGGGAATATTATGCCATCATGCATCCTTTGGTGATTGTTTCAAAAACTTTCCAGTCAGAGTCAAAGATCTGGTTGGGATCGCTGCTTCCAAAAATCTACGGGCTACAGCGTCAATTTGCCAGTCTGAAGACATCAAGCAAGTTCTGCAAGCCGCTCATCGGAGCTCTGCAATACGGCCTGAAGAGGCGTTTTGGACAGATGATGAAAGTTCCAGAGTTGGCTGCAGCTGCCATCCTCTTACCTGAGTTCAAGACCTGGACTGATGACGAAGATGTGAGAAATGCCGGTAAGGTCCCCAAAACATGTACATCACCCCATATGCATGTTCATGTGTTGCTGTGTTGCTATTTGTGCACAGTTTGGACACATGTTTAAGTGTGTATACTTTATATCACCTCAGTAATGGCAAAAATAATGTTACTTATGAGCTTCCTATAGAACCAAAGTATCCTTTTTTGTGATTTAACTTTATTATATTTGACTGTGTGTGTGAGTGTTTGTGTGTTAGCTCAGTAATGTTCACTGAAACTAAAAACAAAATTGTGTTGTCTATTTGTATTTACAGGTCTGAACTATGTGAGACAACATGTTGAAGAGACAGAGCTTGACAGTTATCTTAAAAGTCCAGGGAAAGACATTCAGATACTTCATGACTTCCCAGCCATAAAGGACCTCTTCCTCAGGCTGAACACAGCTCTGCCTGCCTCTGCTGCATGTGAACGCCTGTTTCGCACTGCTAGTACAGTCTTCACATCTATTCGAATGAGGCCAAAATCTGAAAAAAACCTGGAAAATCAGCTCCTGCTGAAAAAGAACAAAGGCTTTAGAAATTAAACTGTGTCCAATAGTTAGGCCCTTTGCCTTGCTGTTTGTTTTTGCAAAGAACTGGGAGAAGTTTAGTCTCATCACATTTGTTCTACATGAAATTAAAGACCTTTTTAGTATTTTTTAAATGAGCAGTCATGGGTGTGTGCTCTCTTGGAAGTTTAATCATGTTATGCATCTTTATGCTTTAGTGTGATTCATTCATATGTTTATTGTATATTTTCTACATGGATCTGCCTTTTATATTCTACTACTACTACTTTGAGATTTTGCTTTGAACTTTGAATGTAATGCTTTAAAAAAAAAATGTATAAAATTAGGTATTGCAGTATCTTCTTATTGTGCTAATACATATATCTTGGGAATTTCTGTCTTAAAAATTAGTGGTGGGATGAAACATATGTCTTATTTTATTAAATTAGGACATAATAAAAATATTCTGTTTTTGACAAATAAGTACTCATGGTTTACCAACATTCAGTTAAGTCGTTCATATTTAGACATTGATAAGTGTGTGTTTTTTATTTATTTTTTCTCATTGACAGCGTAAATGAGATCAGCCAGCTGAGATTCTGTTACCTTAAACATATTTGACCTTTTTTTTTATCAAAATAAAAATATTTACAGAAAATTGTGTTTGATCTCCAGATAATTTTCTTTTAGAAACACATGGTTCACATGTACTTTATCTGCAGTGTAACTATTTTAAAAACATAATCAGTTTAACAGTATGGGTTATGTTTTGAGCTGCTAAAAGTTCAGGTTACCATTGAATTTTCATATTATTGACAGACAGAACAAGCAATCAGCATTTTGAGAATTTTTGATAATTTTGCATATTCTTACAAAATGTAGGTCCAATAAACAGTTTGACACAAAATGAATCAGGGAAAGCGAGGAACTTCTTGTATAAACTTCGTATAGGAATATTCAAAACACGTCATCTAGCGTACTTCCGGCGGAACACTTAACTCGGTCTGTTGTTCAACACGGGCACTTGAGCAAACGGACCAAAACGACGTGCCTGGCGAAATGGAAGTGTAAGAATATTTATTGATACTAGATTTACATTTTTGAACTGTAGGTTTGTAAATCAGTTGATCTAAATAAATTTTTTGAGCTTTGCCAAAAATCTGTGGTAAATGTTTTCGTTTCAATTTCCGGTTAATTTAATGACCGAGATGTAACGTAACAACTGGTTTTAGACACATTTTTACAACCCATGGGTTGCAAAGGAAATATATTTAACTGCAATCTTTAAAAAAAAGTAGTAAGTCAGAAAACGGATCAATTCTGAATTTAATGATCGATTTAAAATAAGTGACGCTGCTCGCCATTTATTTTATCAGACATTTGCCAACAAAACACTGAGCTTCTGTTCATGAGATGTATCAGATTTCAAAATACTCGTTCGCCTAATTCACTTTACTTGAAACACAACATTGGGACTCGTGTATGAAAATTACTTACAAGCTGACATCGCATTGTAAATGAAGACAAGTTTCTTAACTTTTGCCTGGTGAAGTAATGCTCGAACAATAAGTTTATTTATGACCAGCGATATTTGTCCTTGTTGGTGAATAATTGAAGCGATTCACGAAAGATAGTTGGGGCAAGTTTCTCACATGTGAGGGTTAACCCTTTTTAAAATTATTATAGTGGTATTAAAAATCACATATTTAAATTTTACTTCGTGTTTTGTAATGGTTGGATTTTTTGTATTATCTCATATTTATAGACTTAAAGATTAATCTTAATGTAAAGTAAATTATCAAAATGTGAATTGATCATTTAAATAAGGATTAGATACAGTACAGCATTTTTGCTTTGTTTCAAAATGTGCTGTTCAAGATAGGTAATTGTGAAAAACAAAAATGAAAGCAAATGTTTTGTGTTCCACAATTTTTTAAAATAAAACGGCATGCACATGAGCTTATTTGGTTTCCTGTAAAGTTTCAAAAGGTTAAGAATAAAATTCTTGATGTTTAACTTTATGAATTTCATTCTTTTCAGAAAAAACGCGAATGCTGCTATGCTCAGTAACTATGAGGTAACGTCATGTGATATATTTCACTGTTTAAAATAAATCTTTTCGCACTGTCTAGTCAAAAGATAAAAACCATTTGGTTCAAATATTTCTGTCTGTGTGTTTTTCAGGTGTTTAAACTCCTAACAGACCTGAAGGAACAGAGGAAGGACAGCGGGAAGAACAAACACAGTATTGGGCAGCAGAACCTTAACACCATCATGTATGAGGTCAGCACGCGTCCTCTCAGTGTCTTCACCGACCCAGACCTGCTCTTTGAGTCTGTTGTTCCAGCAGTGTGCTCACAGTTTCCTCTGTGCTTCCTTATAGACGTTGAAGTACCTGTCTGAGACGCCTTGCAGCAGGCAGAGTCCAGAGATCGTCAAAGACTTCCTCACCACCATGATGCCTCACAAACTCACAAAGTCAGTGAGCTCTAACAAGGGCATTTTAGATAAGTTTCATAAGATGCATATTATTTTTACATTAACACATGGATTTTATGCATCTTATTCATGTACGTTTTTGTGCAATTGATTCATTCATATTTTTGTCCACCAGGGCAGAAAAACTGCAACTATTGAACCATCGACCACAGACAGCAGTTGAAATTCAGCTAGTGAGTATTAACAGTTACAGTTGTACATTACATGTTACCTCATCTTTCTGTCTCCTTTTCCACTATTGGCTCTCTGAAAGGATGAGCCTCACGATTGACTATATTTTCTTATTGTCATCATATTTCATAAAGAGTGAATATAAACTGATCCTACTAACAAGTACTGTGTGTAGAAAATACATCAGACACATCAGTGAGCCTCACTGTTGCCTTGTGTAACATTTTCCTACATTATGATGAATGCAAGCGCTGCAGTTTACTTTGAGTCAGTCAGTTAGTTTTTTAGAGCACCAAATGTGTATTAATTCACGGACAAACGCAGTATTTACTCCTTGCTGAGTAATCTTTGCTAAAAGTAGTGCCCAGCTGTTAAGTGTATTGATTACAGGTCCAGAGTAAAGAACTTAGGTTTATCTTTTTGTGCAAAATGACAGAAATGGAATCTTAAATTCACTAGTTCTTTTTAGTGTAAAATCACCTGAAAATAAGAATCAGTGAGGTTTCATTAGCTTAGAATGAGTTTTTTTTGTAGATACAAAGTGAGCAGGTCTTCTTTCAAAGAGTCAGACATGTTGCACCAACGGGTTTCCACAGTAGCTCAGAATCGACAAACCAAACACCGGCTCCAACGAGGAATTTTGCATGTTTTGCAGCCACTGTAAGTTTTACTGCATGCTTGGAAGGAGAGGATAAGCAGATGGATTTTCAGTCAGCTGCAATCTGCAAGTCCATCACTAGATGCCACTAAATCCACACAAAATCGAATTACTTTCATATTGATTTGGGGCAGAGTAGCAAGTTGTTGGGCTGGATCTGTAAACAATAAGAAAAGTGTAGAATAACACTTGTCTTATCTCATTTTATTTGTATTTATTTAGTCTTTACTTTAATAGGAACATATACAGTCAGTTTCATCATTTTTATAAGGGAGTGATTTGCCAAGACAGCAGCATTAGAGGTTTAACTTGAAAAAAACAAACCATAGACTTTAAACAAAACACCAAAAAAACTGTTAACAAACAATTTACATTAAAAAGATCCCATAAAAGATGCAAGTAAAAACCAAAACAAGCTGTGCATTACATTAAACAGTGAATTAACAGTGTTCAGTGACATGACATGTATGTTCGGTGGTCATATAGTCTTTAATGCTCTTTTTACAGACTGTTTCATGCTTATAAAATGACCTAGTTTACAGTGACCCTGTAGTTCCATTTATCTACTGACTTCTAAAATCATCTATCCATAAAGACTCTAGTTACAGTTACATTTAGTTACAGTTCACTAATTTTTATTTTTATTTTGACCAACTAAATATGTGATGTTGTTCCACAGCTCATGTTGTTTGGGGTCATTTCTATGCTTTACATGGCTGCACTGATTCCATTATAGCGGTAAAATCACTGTCAAGGTCACTCAGTGACAGGACTTCTGAAATGTCTAAAACCATGTCATTTACGCTCTAATAGAAAACATGACATGCACAACGTGTATGAGCAGGCAATATTGCTTCTGGGGGTTTTCAGACATCCAGTCCATCACATGATACATCAATAAAGTTTGGCGATGCAAATGGAAAAGTAAGATGGCCCTCACTTGGATGTTAAATGTATTTCCACAGCTACAAAGTGATCTCAGACCAGCTCTGTTGGTAAAAACAAACATACTCCGCCTTGTTTACTGATATCACATTACATGATTTCTGAGAGCTCGAGTTCCTGTTAGTTACCTCTCACCGTTGTTTGAATCTGCCAAAATCCACACACACAAAACCGGGTTTGCGCAAACCAGTTAGGCTGTTCATTTGTATGGGAAACAAACCAAGAAGATAATGTTCATCAAACTAAGAGTAAATTGTGCTTTGTCATATCAGATGATCTTCTTCAGCAAATGGAGTTTGCCATTCTTCATGAAAGTAGTTTTTATATTTTACATCAAAGGAGTTTGGTTATTTTTATTTACTATCATGTTGTCAGACAGACATGTTGAACAAAATTATGGACCGTATGAAAGAAATAATTTTTTTGAACATTTGAGCATGTAAATCATTTTCAGTAGATGCTCATAAAATTATAAATCTGACAATGTGTGCAATATATGTCAAGTTCAAGGTCTTCTTATCTCATTTGGAAATTTAAATATTGGCAGTTGTGTGACAACCGGCAAACTCCATTTTCTAATGATGATATGTAGTTGTGATGGAGCTTGAGGTGAGTCTGTTTTGACAACAAGATACCCTGATTGAAAAACAGTGAAGGTGAAATGAGTTTGTGTGTATAGCCCTGGACAACATTTCGAGATTAGTCAGAGTTATGGATACCTTAGCATTCAAACCGTTTGTAATAGCAGACACTGATGAATGTGGCCCTAATTTTCTGTCTGTGTTCAGATGGTGGAAGAGAGTGAAGAGCGGTTATCGGAGGAGCAGACTGAGGAGCTCATCCAGACGATTGCAGACATTCTACCTGGTGACCCGGAGCAGAAAAACACAGCTTCAGCAGACGCAGAGATGGAGGAAGCCGGTGACCAGTCGTGACACGGTGACAGGCCAGAAATGACTCATGCTGTAGGAGGAGAACTGGAGGGAAGCCTAAAATGCTTGCAGAACTGGACTGGTTGGTTTTAACTGAACTTCTGCATCATTGTTTCAATTGAGCAACTTATGAATAGATGGGATACACGATGGCTGCCCGGCCATGGCTACATTTGAAATGTCTCTTTAAATGATTCACATTCAGATGAATCATTTAATGAGTAGAAGAAGAAAAACATGTTGTTTCCGATTTGCGGTTACGCACATGCATAAAAAGCGTTTCTTGGTGAGTCACAGATGTGTTGTTTTGAATCTGACTGGTCACATTTGTATTTCACATCAGAAAATGTTATACACAGACAACTGCCACTAATCTGGTATATGTTTGGTTTCTAACTCATGTCAGCTGTCCGTTTCTACCATGGTGCATGAAATTAAGGTTGTTTTTGCTGCTTTATGAATGAGCTGTTAAACTTGCAATGGTACACAGCACTATCATACAGTAAATGCTGTATTTTTTTTTAAATAATATTCTGATCCTTTCCTTCTGTAACAAATAAAACATTCTCTTATAACCATGACCTTCATTGTGTCCTTTTTTTCATTCACCTGCTGGTCTGCGAATGTGACACAAAAGTACAACAGCACCTGTGGGATGTCATGACCTTTCTCATGAAATTTTCAGTCATTTTAGAAAATTTGATTGATCTGTCGTGGCAAATTCCTCTCCAGGTGTTCTTGTTTTCAATGCTGGGATGTTGTGAAATAGCAGAGGAAGGATGTGCTGGTTAGACTGTTTTGAACTTCCTGTAGTTTTAACACATCAGTTTCCTGTTTATATTTTAAACTAAGACAAGCTAAGTGAATGTTACACACTGATTTTCTACATACAGAAGCCCCAGAAGACCCCCTCTGGGCCCATAGTTTATTTAAGGGGCACCATATCACCACAAAAGTTGTCTTAGGACACTTAACATACACAGTACGTCTTCTTCCAAGAATATAATCAACTGGTCAAAGCAAACAACTGCCCAGGAACCAACAAACCTCAGGGGCCTGATCTTTAGACCCTGTTTTGAAGAGAGTTTCTGGTTCAAAATATAGTTTTATGGAGGGGTCATTGTTTAGTTTTAAATCCATTGCATTTTAATTGTCTGAATTAATCTGTTTTTTGTTTTTGTTTTTACCATACAGCAGCCCTGGAGCCAAGTTGTATTGTAGCATAGATAAACTGTATATGCTTCACAGAGTGTGGCATGAACAGGAGTTAAAGAGGCTTGTCAAGTTATATTTGTACTCAGACACCCGTGCAAGTTGACATGGTCATGACTTTTTCACACTCCCTCACAGTGTGTGTTCTTCATAGAGCAATACGGTCTTGCTCTCCACCTACTGTTGACTTGGAGGTGTTCATCCACTTCCATCAAACTCGACATGAATTACACTAAGAGGCTATATTATCATTTGGTATGAAGATGAATGATGTTCTATATAAAAAATGATCTCTAATCAACATGAAGGAAAGCTAGTCATTTATTTTCATTAAAAAATATATATATGTACCTTTAATTGGGTCAATGTACTTATTATTACATTGATTATTAATGTATTCCATTACTTATTGATGAATC
The DNA here is from genome assembly GCA_034780835.1 of Ctenochaetus striatus. NCBI lineage: Eukaryota > Metazoa > Chordata > Actinopteri > Acanthuriformes > Acanthuridae > Ctenochaetus > Ctenochaetus striatus. Next base: position 14,316,835 of record JAUZTA010000007.1, read on the forward strand.
TCAGTGGTTACTTTACGTTCCATTGATTTTTATTTGACATGCTTTCTTTTGTAATTTGGGCACCTTTGGTCCTCCACAGAGGCTAAATCTATAAGGCGAAAATAAAAGAGTTACTAAAATCTGTTGTACTGATGAAAAGGTGGTTAAATTAAATAAAGCAGGCCCAACCTCAGTTTAGTCCCATAGTGTGAATACATTTCCCTTGTGGGCTTTTACCCAGAGCAAACGAATCGATAAAGTTAAGTAATTTTAGCCTTGAGTGCTGAAAAAAAATCCTTTTTTTCTTTTTCTTTTTCTTTTTTTTTTATCACTGAGGAGGAATTGCCCTTTAATACTTCCACCAATGGAGATCGCCCAAGCGGATGCGTTAACGCCCACGGACCAATCAGCGCGCAGCTCTCTCTGCCTGGCTGCGCTCGTGCTCACTGTCTTTTTTTCCTCTACCTCCACCGTACGGCTCGACTTCTCACGGTGCAAAGTTAAACTCAGAAACAAACGTTGTGTAATTGTGTGTTTCCCCGCAACGTTTCATGGCGTAGAAGTCACCGTTATTTACCTTCGTTTATCGATTATCGTATGTGAAGAAACAGCGATGCGTCTGCGTGGATAAACGAGCTCCTGGTTTCAGGTTTTTGGATCAAGGTTCATGTGTGTGAGCCATTTTTTCCTCCTTTTTTCGGCAGTTTCACAGACGTCGGTGAGTGAACACCATTTTTAACGGGTATGAATATTAACGACGCGTGTTAGCTGCACACAAATGGCTAAATGTTTATAATTTAACAAGGTAAAGGTGGTAAAATAACGCTCTGACATGCTTTTTGCGGGGAGTTACGGTGAGCTGTGGGTGCCCGCTGGTTTTGTCACTGTGTGTTCAGCTGATAGCAGGTCATCCACCTGGTGAAAGCTCGCTTTCGGGTGCATATTTGCAGACGAGATGCATCTTGAAGCCAGGCCAGATGTTCGTGGCCGCTGGGCCTGCGCCTTGCTGCCGTGGAATAATCCTATTTTTTGCACACACACACACAAACGCTGCAGCCACAGCTTTGAATCGACCTCCACCGATATGCACCTGGTCGATCACATATTTTGTGCAAGGCAGCAAATGTTTCCAAAAATGAACAGCTGCAATGAATATATATATATCTATAGGACATTAATTTCATATTTTTTGTCACTGACAGGGAGCTGTCATCTAAGCATTGAAAGAGCAGGGATAGCTCATACGAAAGAATATAATAAAAATAGTAGTAAATTTTAAAATATCACTCACTTTAGAGCATTAAATGAAGCAGTTTAAATGCTGTACATGCCCCTGACATTAATGCATCGAACAGAATAACATGGAAAATGTAGATGTAGCTGTTGGTCTCAGACTTTCTCTTTAGCAGGAAGTTGGTGTCTCTGCTCCCTCCCATGAGGAACAAGCAGGCTTTAGATTCAACACCCTGCTGTTCAAAAATGTCAGCAATATACACCTGGGTCCACTGAAAAGTCATGCAATGCTGCAGAAAGGCAGCAAGTCTCGACAAAAGGAAACAGCTGCAAAAGACTTCTAATTCAGCTCATATTTTCACCACTGAGAGGAAGCTGTCATCCCAGTGTAGTGTAAAGAAAGTTAGACCAGCACATGCCAAACTACATTAACACATAACACTATTTCAATGTCATTAATTCAGTGGGAATCATTTAGGGGAACAGCTTCATGAATGTACAGGCCTCTCTTCATTTATCATGTGCAGACTGACTGTGATCACACGTCACTGTTTTCTGCTTAGACTTGGTTGTTGGCTTATCCTTGATCTATAAATGTACTGGCTTTTTTAAGGTCAGTTCCCAGATTTATCAGATTAAGTATCCACTGCTAGTTTTTGCATGAAGCAGTTTATGAAACAGTATCTCGCTGCGGTACAAGTTTTATTGGAACTGCTGTTTTCCAAATTATAGTCCTTTTAACATTCAACAGCTTCGAGAGGATTATTGTGAGTATTATGTAGCTTTTGATTTTTTTTACGTTTAATTTTTCAATACTTTTACCACAAATAATAATCCAATTCACAGTCATTTTTTAAGTCAAGTGGAAGCAAAATCTGGAGGTATCTGCCAAGGTATCTCAGAACCTATCTGGGCTATTTATGATCAGCCAACGGCAAAGGTTGCTGAACAAATGATCAATTGAAAACAGGAACTGTATTGATGACAGATTTTGATATGCCATTTTAACCATTGCGTCAATACAAATAAAGATTTGCTCCTTTTCTTTGCCTTTGCAAAGAAAACTGATTATTTTGGGTTCCAGGCTGCAAGCTATTGGCAAACAACACCTTATACTTGAGAAAATTATAAAGGGCATTTTACACCAGCCACCAAAATTTGTAGTGTAAATAATTCATCAAAACAACTGTGAACAGTTTAATTATTTTTAAAAAATGTGTTAGTAGCAGTCAGACACGAGAAAATACACTTGAGTAAACCTGCCCTTTAAAGGGAAAAAACCCTTGGAGAGAAAAAAGCAGCGAGGCTCATCTTAAACCACTGGCCTAATTCCCTGCAAACTCGAAGTGGCTTAATCTCTGCATGGAAATGCATTAGAATTACATGTAAAGCTTGTGGATACTGTTGGACTTAGCGTGGCTTAAAGCAGCACCTAAGTATCCCAGACAGGCCTTGATGTCCTCATTTCCAGCTGTTTTTCCCTTTTGCTTTAATCATCACACTGAATTTTACGTACAGACTGCTACGTTGGAGTGAGGAGCATTTCCCACGTGGCACCCAGATGTTAGGCTCCCTACGCATTTGGTCTCAAAAGACAGATACCAGCATACCTCTGAGAATAGTAGACGCATTGCATACTTGCACTTAGCCTCTGTAGAAAGTAAGACTGTTAGTAAAAATACTGCTTGAATTAAGATTTTGTAGAGTCACAGAGCTGTAATGTGGCTTTAAAATGTTATAATTAACATTACAGGAATCAATATTTTGCTGAATTCAGTTATTTTGCGGACTTGTGTGTTCGTTTTTTTAGTTTTTTGTGTGCTAAGAGGAGGCCAGCTCAAGTTTGTGAAACTGCTGATTTGCACGTATAAAAAGAGAAAAGGGGAAGTTGCGGGATATTACTTTTGGTCAAGAGTGTCTTCTGATGCTAAACAAATTGCTTTGCATTTTTAGTGTGCCACTGAGACATAAAACACAAGGAAGCTGTAATTAGTGGCTTCAGATACACTAACTGAGAGTGTGTCTGGATTCCTTGCTGCAGTGAACTTTAATATGGCTTAACAGAGGAAAGACGCAAAATAGCTGTTTTGAGAACAAAAACTGGATGCAGTTCAGCTCCTCTGAAAGCATGTACAGGTGTTCTTAGTGTTCTTGCTTATTTATGCAGGGCTACAGTTGGAGTTACAAATACTATGTACCTTTACCTTTTACGAATATGCCAGCATGTTGTGAAATCATGCTTGGAAATATCTTCTCACACAGCAGGTTGATTTACAGTCCCGGGGAAAACAATCATTTTGTGTCTGATTGTAAGCAATGTGAACTGGTGGTGGTGCAGTTCTTGGTGACGTGAGTGAAGTTTTCTTATCATGCTCTAGGTTGGAACGATGGATAAGAGACGTCACTGGCTGTGGTGTGCAGCAGGCCTGGGTTCTGCTCTCCGACATCAGGGCTGAGGAGCTGCAGAGAAGTTTGTAGTCCCCCCCTTCCTACATCTTCATATCAGGTCCACCCTACACCCTCCTGGCCCAGTTAGGCTTTCCTCAGAATCACCTCAGCTGTCTTTGTTGCAATCATCTTTATATTTCTGGCTGTAAGCTGGCAGCTATGTCTTTAAACATCCTTCTATGAAATTTAAGAAGTGGATACATTCACATCCCAACAGCCGTCCTCCTCAGCTGCCCCGAAATATTGTTTTATGAATCTGAATCCCAAACACACCCAGTAATGATTAGGAACACCAGATCGAGCCTTCTGCTGGGTTGTGTGCTCCTCTGCTCCGCCTCCCTGCTCTACCTGGGCATGAGTGGCATAGAGTGCCCCCCAAAAAGCCATTGGTACAGATGGATGGAGCTGAACCTGGGCTCAGCCAATCAGAGCTTATCCCTTACTGATCATTTCCCTGAAGACACTCCCCTCATCTTCATCGGCGGCTTTCCCAGGAGTGGCACCACTCTGATGCGTGTCATGCTGGATGCTCACAGTCATGTGCGGTGCGGAGAAGAGACACGAGTGATTCCTCGACTTTTGGCCATGCGGGCCACCTGGAGCCGCTCAGTGAAGGAGAGGATAAGACTCGATGAGGCTGGTGTCACTGACCAGGTGCTGGACTCTGCCGTGCGAGCATTTCTGTTGGAGGTGAGCTTCCCTGTACAATCTGCTCTCATTTGAGAAGCTGGAACCAGAAAACATTTTTTTGTTTGTTGTTTGCTGTCTGTACAAAAATTGAAGTGTAAAGCCAAGACTTTGTGATTGTTTTGATGGGTTTTGAACAAGATTATGTCTGAGC